>PVHX01016020.1:0-44633 GCA_004024805.1 Geosciurus inauris
AGTTGACATCCTCTTACTCCACCCAGCCTGGTCCCAGCCCTGTAGGGCCCTTAATTTATAAAAGTTTCTTTGGTGATCTTACCTAGTGCATTTTGAATAGGAGTCCGTTAAAATTTTTTCATATAACTTTTCAGGCACGTAATTGGTATATACAAAAGTTAACAGTGTGCCTGTGCTTTTTTTTTTTTTTTTTTTTTTTGTATTTTAAAGCCCACCAATGCAATTAAATGCCTCCAATGCCACAAAGTCAGGTGGTTAAGTCCAAGACTATAGCTCCTCCAGTTTTGAAACCCTCTCTCATCCAACAGCATTCTTTATTCTGAAAAAGACTTTGTTTAACCCTGAGTATGAGCTAAAATTCAAGTTATGTAAAAGCACTTTTTTAAAAAGTGCCTCTATTTTCTTTCTTCCTGTTCTCTGGTATTTTTTCCAAGTACTTTTTTAACAAACTGGTCCGACAGAAACTGCAACTGCAGGAAGCTAGAGATCAAAACAAACAACCATGTTAAAAAAAAAAAAAGCACTTAGGCACAGACCTGAAAGGGCTAAAAAGGCTCACAGAAAGTACAACCCAGGTCTCTGCAGTAAAACTACTCACCTCCCTGTCTACCCACTGTCCCCAGCCCCAGAATTCCCACTCCTAGTCTCTCCTATTCAAAGTCAAACCCACAGCTCCAGAAATACTTGACTTCACTCTGCCTCCTCCCTCCTAATGGCATGAGCAGGCAGTCACACTACTAGGGTAAAAGAGCAGCACAGGACAGAACATTTGGAGTGGCAGGTGACGCCCAGCTGCTTGATAAGTGTTTCTGGGAGGTGCACATGGATTCTATCCAGCAGTAGATTAGTGAGGCAGATCAGAGGGAAAAAGGCAGTAAAACAATTTCTTTTCTTTAGTACTGGATATTAAACCGAGGGATGCTTTACCACTGAGTTATATACCCAGATCTTTTATTTTTCAATTTTTTAAACAGGGTCTCACTAAGTTGCTGAGGGCAGCCCTCTAACTTGTGATCTCCTGCCTCAGTCTCTCTAGTCACTGGGATCATAGGTGTGCATCACCATACCAGGCTTGTACTTTCTTTCAAGAACACCACAAGAAGCAAAAAACAAAGCTCAGATTCTGCTTAGAGATCTTGACATCTACCTACAGATATTCAACTGTCTGCTGATGTCCAAGCCCATTTAGCCCCACCTGCTCCTACCCCTGTCCACAGCAGGTGCAGCCTGCAAGGCCCCTGTACAGGACTGCGGGACTGCATCTCAGGGTATACCCACTTCACATGTCCCCTGAATAGCCAGCATTCTTGCTGTGGCTGGTGTAAGTCTTAGGCCTTTGGCTATTTCCATCCTGTATCTTCTAGAGCCCAAGTTGGTTTGAGATACCCCAGGGGTGACCTTTGAAACTGGTGCCAGGCTGCTGATGGGACATACTTTCCAGATCCAGAACCAGCCTGAGGGATCAAATTGTCTTGGTTGCCCTTATTAGAAAGTGAATGTGTCTTCAGAAAGGCAGAAAGAAGAAAAGTCACTCAAAATTCCATCTCCCAAACACAGTTACAATGCATACTTGACATGTATACTCCAAGCCATAATTCTAAACTGTTATTTTATATATAGCTATGATCATACTGATAGAACCCCATTTTGTTGGGTGTGGTGGCACATGTTTCTTATCCAAGCTACTTAGGAGGTTGAGGCAGGAGGATCACAAGTTCAAGGCTAGCCTGGGCAACATAGTGAAACCCTGTCTTAAAATAAGAAATAAAACAGACTGAGATGTAGTCAGTGGCAGAGTATCCCAGGGTTCAATCCCCAGTACTGCAAAAACAGAAACAGGCCAGGCACAGTAATGCATGCCTATAATCCCAGTGGTTGGGAAGGCTGAGGCAGGAGGCTGTCAAGTTTGAGGCCAGCCTCAGCAACTCAGTGAGGCCCTGAGCAACTTAGCGAAACTCTATCTCAAAATACAAAAAAAGATGGGCTGGGGACTTGGTTCAGTGGTTAAGCATCCCTGGGTTCAATCCCTGGTACCAAAACAAAACAAAAACGTATTGTTATCTTTTTTGTGTGTTAGTATTAATATCCCATTATATAGACGTAACATAAGTTTTTCTCTTTCAACTTGTCCACTATGATGGACATTTAGCAACAACCTATATTTAAAACTAATTCTAGCTTCCAAGAAAACAGGAACTAATTTCATAGTGCTCTCAGTATAATGGTAATAACTATTTTTCAAAGAAAATTGTATTTTAAATGAAATTTTATTTAATTATGTTTACTTATAATAAATGTATTTAATTTGCAAAGAAATCAGATCCAGTAAACCTCTAAAGGCTCCATAGGACGGGGACACGAGGTCAGGGAAGCAGTGACAATGACCCACATGACCTGGGGAAGGCGTCGTAGGAGGGGTGGCATGGAGCTTGAAAAACAAGTTAGTCCTTCTGGTCTACATCTGAACCATTCTCTTGGATGGATTCCATGGCCAGTTGCTTTGCCTACTAAGCCTAATGGTTTTTAAGTCTGTGTCAATGAACAAGTAGGAACAGAGAAACTTATTTACGCTACCTCCAGCTAAGGAAGAAACGCTGAAATTCTTCTTCCATAAGCATTTCAGCAAGAACAGAAAGTATAGTTGTCTCAGGTAACATTGATAAAATATTCTAATACTTTGATGTCAATGGAGGAATTAGTTGAGTAATTTAATAGCAAGCTTATATTGAAACAGAAAGAATTATTGTGGAATAAAAATGTTCACATATGAATTTTGTTGTCAGTTTCTTCCAAAGCACTTTCTCTTCAAATTCATTAACAATCACATTCCACATATTTTTTTTTTCTTGAGATCATGTATAAACTGCATGATTGAAATTGACCAAGGGCTTCTCATCTACTTTCTTTTACACACAAAAATGAGTCAGTAGGTAAAATGCTCTTTGATTCTCTCTCTGGTTTGCAGAAAAAGTTCTATGACCATTTAATTTTACCAAATAAAGAACGAATTTGAAAAAATACACTTTTCACCTTCTTCTTGATGGAATGTGGAAACATGAAGAAAAGAGTATCTCATTTCTGTCTCATTTGATTCCTAATCATAATGTTCATATTTGTTTGCTATATCAAAATGTGATGTAACAAATGGCTGAGACCCATGTTTCTGACTCCAAGGGACTTCTTGGATGTGGAAGAACCAATAAGTCTAATTCTTCAAATTATGGGAATCAAATTATCCTGACCCAGTCAGGTTTGTAGCTGCTGTGCTACTGTTCTGCAAGATAGGCGATAAACTCAGTGTGTCTCTGTAAGACACGGAAGTCCAGTTCACTGTTCCATACCGAGGCTACGTCAAATGCTGTGTGAAAACAATAAATTCATACTGTCATTTGGGTTGTTATACTATTTCCAGTTCTGAAATAGTAAGTCTCCTCTTTGTTGTGGTTGCCAACTCTTCCTAAGTGGCAATCACATCAAAGGGTGGGTTAGCAACCACATCAAATTGTGGATTTGAATTTTTGTTTGTAAATTCATCTTTAGTTGAAATTGGTTTTGCTGTGAATTTCTCATGAGTCCTGGTAGTGGGAGTGTCTCTACTGAGCAGTTTCAATAGTCCCAATCAGTATTTTTATTATTATTAATTTGTAACTGTACATGTGTAGAGCTCAGGTCTTGGGCTTTGATTTCTTATAAGTGATATATATTTTTAAAAACCTAAAGTCTCAGACAGAAGGAAAGCTGCAAAATCCCCTTCCCCAGGAAGAGTTTTTCCAGGTCATGGTTTATGGACAGAGCAGCCCTTTAATGTTCCAAGATTTATTCAGAGTCTAAATTCCAGCTCTCCTATTTCACATGGGCAAAATCATCAAGTTTTCTGTTCCTATCCCAGTCTCCAAGGTTCAAATCTAAGCCTAAAATCCATAAAACATAATTTTGAATGGAAAACTCATGATAAAAAATAGTGAAATCATAAGCAATTTTAGGAAAGCTTTTACTTTGTGTATAAATGTTAAATTTGAGGTGATACTGAACTTGGATTTGTTGGAGAGGCTGTTGCTCAGTCTTTCTCTATAAATGACACGACAAAGTTATCCGTTACACATCATTCAAATGCATAGTAAATATTCTTGTGGGCAAGATTCGCCTGTCTTTGCTATTTAGGGCAAAGTTGTGAAGTTCATAAGTTGAAGGACCTTCCAGCCCTTGCGGGGGCAGGGCGCAGGAAGAGCAGCCCTATGGTAAAGTGAAAAACACTTACCTTGGAGCCAGGTAAGTCTGGGTGCCAGTCTTGTTATCATGTGAGTTTGGGAAAATTAGTCAACCTTTCTGAGCCTCAGTTACTTTTGTACAAAATGAGCCTAATATTGGTAACCCTCCAGTGTTGTTCAAACTGTTCAATTAAATTATGTCAAGTTCAGTGGGAGATACACCATATACACAGTTAACCTTGTGAGAATTCAACATCACTTGCCCTTCTTCCACTCTTTCCTCATTTGTGTAATTAAACATTCTGAAATATTCTTTTTATATGTAATTGTTGTTATATATGTTAAAATCATGTTTAAAATTCATAGATGCATATTAGTATAAACAATATGCATGTGATTTTATGTATACAGCATTTGTTGAGCAATTTAAGAAATTTTCAAAATAATTTTTTTCTTTTTTTATTTGTTCTTTTTATTTAAATGACAGTATAGTATATTTTGGTATATTTAGACAAACATGGAATACATCTTGTTTTATTTTCAAGGTTAATTTTGACCATATGCAAATTTTGTGCTGGATGCTTGCTTTAGAATCACTCCCATGTGAGATGGGTTCTGTTTATCTTGGAAGGTGCTTTAAAAACTTCAGCTTCTTTTCTTTATCCACTCCTCACCTTTTGCCCCCACCACTAAGGATCCAACCCTTGGCCTCACACATGCTCAGCAAGTGCTCTACCTCTGAGCTACATCCCCAGCCCTCCCCTTATTTGTTTCTGTTTTTCAGGTTCCTATTAATATGCTCTCAAGCTGCCACTCTGAACTCCTGTGAAAGGAAAGTATCTAGTACCTTTATTTTTTTAAACAACTAGAGAGCATTGGTTACAGCCTTCCAGATAACATTACTGTGAAAAGGGCAAAGTGCAGGGAGCAAAGATCAGCCTGCACTAAGGTCAGGCTGAATGGGTAATATTTGAGTGAATGTGAGCAGAAAGCTCCTGAGTCTCCTATGTAATTCCCAGGCAATCACCAACTTTATCCCCATGTAAGGCCAGTCCTGTGACTAGAGAAGTATTAGCTTAGTGTTTCTATACTGAACCTACATTTTCCATGTCAGAAAATTTAGGTAACTGTGGTCCTTTTTGCTGACTTCTTATATGGCTGCAACATAATTAGTTTAATGAATCCCTCGTTGATGGACATTTAGGTTACTTCCAGTGTTTTACTGTTACAGACAATATGGTGGTGAACATTCTAATAGAGGCTAGTCTGCTTCTGAACTCATGTGACTGGATTGTTGTCAAAAGGTATGCATCTTTAAAAATGTTGATGCATGTTGACAAAGTATTTTATAGTAAATTCATAGCACTTTATACATTTAATAAGAATGTATATGTCTTTCTTACATCCTTGACAACAGTGTGATGACAACACTGTACATCACAACTTTTGTGTAAGTATGTGGGGGGAGGGATTATTTTACTTGATTCTTTTCATACTTATTGAGGTGTAGTTGACAATTTAAAATTGTATACATTTGAAGAGTACAACTTGATGGTTTGATATACATATACATTATGAAATATTCGCTGCATTCTAGCTAATTAACTTACTCATTACCTCACATAATTATCACTTTTTTCTTCCTTTTTGGGAGTGTCCCTTCTAACAGCTATGGTTACATGCTCATTGTGGTTTTGCTTTGCATTTCCCTGGTGATGAGTGAAGTTGATCACCTTTTCATTCACTTTCTGGCCATTTGTATGACTTCTTTGGAAAAATGTCTATTCACGTCCATTGTCCACTTCTTAATTGTTATTATTTGTTTTGTTGCTCTTGGGTTGTATGAATTTCTTGCATTGTTTGAAGATTATATTAGCTCTTTTATCAGATATATAGCCCACAAATATTTTCTCCCATTTTGTAAGTTGCCTTTTCACTATGGTGATTGTTTCCTTAGCTGTGCAGAAGATTTTTATTTTTAGTGTGATGCAATTTCACATATTTTTGCTTTTGTTGCCTGTACTTTTGATGTCATATCTAAAACAATCATTGTACAGATCAGTGTTAAGAAACTTTTTCTCTGTGTTCTATTGTAGTAGTTTTAAGGCTTCAGGTTTTGGGCTTAAGCCTTTAATCTGTTTTTAATTAATTAATTACTGAGGATTGAACCTAGGGACATTCTACCACTGAGCTACATCACCAGCCCTGTTATTTTTTTTTAATTTTTAAAATATTTTTTTAGTTGTCAATAGATCTTTATTTTATTTATTTATATGTGGTGCTGAGAATTGAACCCAGTGCATCACGCATGTGAGGCAAGTGCTCTACCACTGAGCCACAACCCCAGTGCCCCCTGTTATTTTTTATTTTGAGACAAGGACTTGCTAACTTATAGAGATTGAACTCAAACTTGTGATCCTCCTGTCTTAGCCTCCCCAGTTACAGGGGTTATAGGCCTGTACCACTGTGCCCAGCTTTGAATTGATATTCACATATGATATAAGAGTCTAATTTTGTTCTTGTATGTGCATTCTAGTTTTCCCAATTGAATTTATTGAAGAATATATCTTTTCTCCATTGTGTATGCTGGGCACCCTGTTGAAGATCAGTTGAACATAGACATATGGGTTTATTTCTGGGCTTTCTAATCTGTTCCATTGATATATATGTCTATATGCCACTACCATTCTATTTTGATCACTGTAGCTTTGTAATATATTTGAAACCAGGAAGTATGATGTCTTTAGCTTTGTTCTTCTTTCTGAAGATTGCTTTGGCTAGTTAGGGTCTTTTGTGGTTTCATATAATCTTTATGACTATTTTTTCTCTTTCTGTAAAGAATGCCAATGGGATTTTGATAGGTATTACTTTGAGTCTATAGGTCACTTTGGGATGTATGGCCATTTTTTTTTCAGTTGTCAATGGACCTTATTTATTTATTTATTTATTTATTGTATGCAGTGCTGAGAATTGAACCCAGTGCCTCACACAAGCTAGGCAAATGCTCTACCACTGAGCTACAATCCCAGCCCTGTATGGCTATTTTAACAATATCAGTTCTTCCAATCCATGAACACAAATTTTTTCCTTTTATCTTTTTAAATATCCTTCATCAATGTTTTATAATTTTTTGAGTATAAGTCTTTTAACTCTTTGGTTAAGTTTGTTCCTAAGTATTTTATTCTTTTCATTACTATTGTAAATGAGATTGTTTTCTTCATTTCCTTTTCAGACAGTTTGTTGTTGTGTAAAGAAACAAAATATAATTTTGTATATTGACTTTATGTACTTCAACTTTGCTGAATTCTTGTATCATTTCTAATCTTTTTGTTGAACCCTAGTGTTTTCTCCATATATGATCTTGTCATTTGCAAATAAAGGTAATTTTACTTCTTCCTTTTTCTTTTTTTCTTATCTGATTGCTTTGTCTAGTACTGCCATTACTATTTTGTTTGCTTGCTTTGTTTTGTGTGGCTTTGCTTTGTTTTGTTTTTTTACTTTTGTGGTACTGGGGATTGAACCCAGGGTTTCATACTTGGTAGGCAAGGACTCTACAACTGAGTTACATTCCCAGTTTTCCCATTACTATTTTGAAAAGAAGTGCTGATAGCAGATATCCTGGCCTTGTACCAGATCTTAGAAGGAAAGTTTTCACTTCTTCCAATTATAATGTAGGCTTTTCATACATAGACTTTATTGTGTTGGGTTGACTAATTTTTTGTTTTTTTTTTCTTCTTCCTCCTCTTCCTCTCCTCCTCCTCCTCCTTCTTCTTCTTTGGTAGATCCTGTAAAGTATTGTTAAAAGAACAAGCAGTGGCATCTAATTTTGTACCTGAATTAAAACCACAACTCTGTTACTTACTAGCCATGTGACCTTGAACAATTCTCTGTGCCTCAGATCCATCATCTGTAAAATGAGATGATAATATTTTTTTGCTGAGCTTTTGTGTGGTTTTTTTTTTTTGTGAATTAACAGCTGTAAAGTATTTAGCAAAGTGCCTAAATATCTTAAGTTGAACTATATGAATTAAATTTTAAGAGTCAAGCTGGTGCTATGATGCACGCCTATAATCCCAGATACTTTGGAAGGCTAAGACAGGAAGATTGCAAGCTTGAGGTCAGCTTGAGGGCAACTTAGTGAGATCCTCTCTAAAAATTTTAAAAAATAGGGCTGGGGATATAGCTCAGTTGGTAGAGCGCTTGCCTTGCACGCACAAGCCCTGGGTTCAATCTTCAGTACCACAAACAAACAAAAATCAAACAAACAAAATTTTAAAAAAATAAATAGAAAGCTGGGGATGCAGCTCAGTGGTAGAGCACTTGTATAGTGTAGATGTGGCCCTGGATTCAATCCTCATTATTACAAAAAAAGAAAAGAAAAGAAACAAACAACAACAAAAAGCCAGAGTTTTAAGAGTTAAAATCAGTAAAAAAAAAAAAAATAGCTATAGTATAGGATTTTGTAGGAGCACTCTCCATAACTTCAACCCCTCCCTTCCATCTATCCCCATTCTATGCTAATAGACTGTATTCTTGCCAGAGGGCACCCCTTTGGATCTGATTGGTCCAAGAGTGTATTTAAGCTTCTATACTTTCTGGAATAAACGGGGTTTTCTGCATCTCGATCCGGTGTTTCTGCGCCTCACTGGTGCAAAGCAGATTCTTTACCTACACCCGGGGGCCTGGGGAATTTGGCTCCGGGACCACCACCATCCAGAGAGACCCCATATCGTCTTCCTCCCTGAAGACCCCTTCCTCGTCTTTTCTGGACCCCAACTCGTCGAGCAGGACCCACATGGCACCCCCCCAATCTCCCTTTTAGCAATAGGATTTAATGTCAGTGCCAATAAATGTAAGGTTTTTTTTTTTTTATTTTTACAAATCTGATGGAAGACAAATAATATGGCACTTTTAATTGAATATAGCAGCTATCTAACATAGGTTGGTAGTGGACTATGAGTAGACAGTCAAATCAATGGCTCAGAAAAGGGGACCAGAAATCAACCTAAAGACTTTGAAAATGTAGATGATAAAGGTGGCATTTCAAATCAGAGAACTAGGATTTGTTCATAAATGGTGCTGGGTCTCTAGTTAATTCCTTACACCAAACAAATCTCAAATGGAGAAATAAAAGAAATAAAAAATATAACCCATAAATCATTTGAAGAAACACTGGGAAAAATTATTTAAGATCTCAGCATGGAAAAGGACATGACACCCTAAATTGATAAAAGAGAATTTTAAATGATCAAAAAATTCTGCATAGAAAGAAAATGCCTTTAGAAAGGTAAAAGTACCAAAGAAAAAAACCCACACCAGAAACATGCATAAAGTCACTATGACAGACAAAATGCTAATTTCTTTCATCTATGAAAATTTTTTACAAAACAGTAAGAAAAGTATCAAAAATAGATGAAGGATTTAAAAAGACATTTCACAACAGAAAACACTTAAATATTGCAAGAGATCCTCAACTTCATTCATCATTAAAGAAGTGCAAATAAAAGGAAGATGTCATTTTCCACACATCCTAGCAGCTTAGAGTTTACTGTTTAATTCTTTTTTTACCATGTTACATTTCTCTTTCAATAAAATAATAACCAGTTAAGCAAATATACAGATTAAAAAGTAATAACATATAAAAGTTGACTTTTGAAACCAGATGCCCAGTTTTAGTCCAAGATAAATTTTCTAGTTTATTCAAGTTTTCCAAAACCTTGTTTTATTGCAACCCCTTTGAGATCCTTTGCTAAATGAATTGAGGTAAAATCACGAGGATGGTGCAGTACAGGTTTTAGGAAAGGCAGAGCTTCCTCATCGCTCCTCACTCCCTTGCCTATGTTGCTCTCAAGAAGAAAACTGCATGGAGTGTTCAAGTCCAGGATTCTACTTGGGTCAAGGTTACTAGCAGTCAATATGCATTAAAATGACTTTCCTTTGTGGATGGGCTAACTGGAACTCTTCCTGCATTTTTCTTTTTTCTCCATGCTGCAAAATGGAAAGGTGTCAGGGTCATTCCTAGTTCATGCTCTGTCTGTCTGTCTTGTCTATTATTTCTATGATGAAAAATACCAAGTGGGCACAGGGCCTGCCTCTCCCAATGCAGTCCAAGGCAAGTCCAGCCAACCTGCTTCTCTTCTTTTCCTTAGTTGTGGCAAGAACAGAGCCTGGTCTTTCCTGCTCTCATTTTTTACAGGCACACAGGCCTCACTCCCCAGCAGCAGCCCAGGCCAGCTCAGCACCAGGCAGTGGAAGCAAGCATTCTCTCTCTTCTGCGGCTTTTCTGCTTCTTTCTCAATATGTCTCCTGCTCCATATGTCAGGTTGGTTGTTAGAAGTTTCTTGGTTCTTATTAGATTGACAAAGAAAGAGGCTGATCTCTGTGGTTCAGTTCTGCTCACCCAATTTCTCCTCATTGAGTTCCCAGCTCAAGCCCAGCCAGCAAGGAAGGGTTAGTAAACTCTGCTTAACTATTGCTCCTGGTGTGTACAAATGAGTTGGGTGTGCTTCACTATTGAATGTGTATCATGTCACACCATGGTAAAGTAAAAAAAAAACAACAACAAAAAATCATCTGTCAAATCATCCTAAGTCAAGGACCATCTGTATTCTCCCTTGGGAGCTTGCCGAGAAGTCCCATGAAGGATTCCAGTATTCCTAGATCCTGACTGTTACACCATCAAAAGTACACCTTACTTTGAAAGTTTGGGTGCTGCAGAGATTTAGGTCTTTTTTTGCACATCAGGTATTTTTGTATGATAAAAGATTAGTGAGTCAGAAAAAAAAAATTCATTGGCGTGCATTCCCATGGCAAAGCAAAGAATGTCATAGAAACAATCAGCAGATCGGAGTGAAAGTGCTAAGCTTTGTGGTCCAGATTTCAGTGCTGGAATTGTCCAGAGACCAGTAGATGCCAGAACAGACTGAAGCTTCACAACAAGGCAGGACTTGAACTGAACAGTCATAACACCTCAAGAAGCACAAAAACACTTGCTTCTTCTGGTCATGTTACATGTCTGTGGCAACATTATGTGCCTTTGATCACCCATCAGACCTGTCAGCATAAAAGCATCGGATGTGCTAACAGCTGATCTGATCTGATTGGATCTATCAAACACAGCTGTGCTTGCTATTGGTGCCCTACAAATGAGGAACTGTGATCACCTCTATTTTGTGATTACTATCAAAAAATATGTTATTATTACCATTATGTTATTATAATTAAGTTAATAATTATGTATACTATCAAGTGTGTGTGTGTGTGTGTGTGTGTGTGTGTTTGTGTGTGTTTTGCAGTACCAGGGACTAGACCTAGCGGTGTGTTACCACTGAACTATACCCCCAGCCTTTTAATTTTTTATTTTGAGATAGTGTCTCTGTAAATTTCTGAGACTGCTCTCAAACTTGAAATCCTCTTGCCTCGAGTTACCAAGTTGCTGGGATTATAGGTGTGTGCCACCATTCCCAGCTCAAGTATATTTTTGATAGTAGCAAACTTCTATTTTAAGTAGGTGTCAATGAGACCTGATTCTTCCATTTACAAACAACTGATGACTAGAGAATTTTCTGAAGACTAGTTTTTGGCTCCATATGTTTTAAACCTTATTTCTCTTACTCCCACATATTTTGGTGCTGGGTACTATGGAACTTATTCGGCCCTTGGCTCTGCCCTTTCATGCTATGAAACTAGAAGAGTTGGCACTGTAGGGTTAGGAGAATTCCTGGAAGCCATTCCTCTACCAGGAGGCCTAGCAATGAACATCGAAGTGACCACATAAATCTGTACCACTCCATCCAAACTTAATGTACCCCCAATTCAACTTCTTAGCCAGGTACCCAAAATGTCTACCACTGACTCATCATTACTCAATTTATAGGTAAAAAAGTCAGAGAGGAAAGAAAGTGATCTTCACCAACTACTATAAAAAATATCTTTATCTTCCAAATTTTATAAGATTGTGAGTGTAGACATATCGTGAGGGCTGCTGGAAGGCCCAGGATGGGGCATGGTCCAGTGCAGCATCCTGTATTATCTTCCCCTGGCTTTAGGTTGTGTCTGGGGTTAAACTCTAATCAGTGCCTAGGAAAGCTTTCAGTGAGATAAGAAGGATTCTAAAAAAATGCCATAACAAAGGAAATGGAGAGGGGGAGCTGGCCACTTCCCTTATTTCCAGTTTGTACATGAGAATCAAAGCAGAGTGACCTTGGTTATAAAGTAAAGAAATGTCTTCATAAAACATCTGAAGAAATTAACCTGCCCAGTGGGCATGGAACCTGTCCTATATATTCCCCCTGCTTGTAGATGTGGTGTGGCCCTCCATTATATCCTGGCCTGCTGCTGCCAAGAAGCATGTGAGTAAGAAAATATTCAAAACCTCTCCATTGAGTCCTCCAAATTCTTTCCTTGGGATCAGTAAACAGTACACTTGAGGCCTTTGCAACCCTGGGGTGGAAGAGTTGTGAGTGACCCAAGCAGGTTCATCTAAAAACCAATGCAATCGCCTCAAAACAGCCATCATTTGGGAACACTGTACAGTTTTCGGAACTATGATATTCATTATCACATTTGATCCTCAGGGCAGCTCGTAGGTGGCCAAAGCAGATATCAATGTTTGAGGAAGTAAAATAATTTGTCCCAGGCTAGGGAAACTTCTTAGATTCAGAAAGAAGGCCTCACAATTCATACTGCTGCTACTCTACCACACTGGGAAAGAACCTTACAGGAAACTTTGCCTCACATATATTAACTGCTCAATAAATACTCATGGAATAAATGAGAGGGAAGAAGTAGAGCACGAAGCAGGAGCCCTCTAAGTGACCAAGGAAAGACAATCCTTCAGTTAGAAAGAAAAGGGACCAGACTTTCACCCTGCTTTCCCCATATCTCTTACAGATGTCATCTTTGCCCAGTGGCCTGATCCAGTGTGAAAAGCAGCAGAACCTAGATGATTCCTCCATAAAAAAGGCTGGGGGTCCTTTGCTCTCATGAAACTGTTCCTATTTTTCTGGGTTACAGTTGGAGAGTGAGCTGGGTTTCCCTCTGTTGGTGGTGGTACAGCCATGGGGAGTGGATGGATGAGCCTTTATTAGGGTTAATTGTGGCTTTAGTAAATGAGGAAAATCTGCCCAGGTGGATTTCTGACCAGGGTGCCGTTCACAGGTTGAAGGCCAATTATTTAACTTGGGTTGTTTGGTGGGAGGAGGCAGGACAGGAAGTCTGGATTCTGATTTAAAGATCTCCTGGCCTAATCTTTATTCCAGATGCAGTGGGGTGGGTGGAGGGCTCTCAGGTTTCCCTCCAGCTTTGTCAGGCCTCAGGGGCAGGCTCTGAATGCTGAGTTCCAACACCCAGGAACAGATGAGATGGAAACTCATGAAGTCTTGCAAAGGGTCTCTGGAATTTCTGAGCCCATTTTCTACCCACTAGCAAGAGAGGACAAAAGGACTTATTTGAAACTGGGGCCTAGTAGTTTGGAAAATTGAAATGGTCAGAGAAATGAGCAGGGAGATCTGAGTCAAGGAGGTGAAGTTGGTTCAAAATTATTTCCATGAATGTGAAACCCTCAGCAAATAAAAGCCAAACTCCTTATTGTATCCCACCAGGGGTCTTATGTCCTGGCTTCTTACATTTCCATCATTTCCTGTGTTGCAGCCACACTGGTGGCCCGTCTGGCCCTCATGTATGCCTCTTCCTTTCTGACTTATAGCCTTAGCATATGTCCTTCTCCTGGCCCTTCATATACTTGCCTTATTATGAGCTTTCGGGTATCAGCTTAGATTCCCTTTCTTGGCCTGGACTTCTCTTACACCTTGTCTAAAACAGCAGCCCACCTCTCCCTCCCGTCTTTACCTGCCATCATCTTACTGTTTCACCTGCAGGTCCTGCTTATAATGTTCCTGTCCATTTGGTTATTTCCTTATTTGTTATCTGCTTCTGAAATTACTAGACTAGGAACTCCAAGAAGACTGAGAGCTTGTTACCCTCACTCACGAGTATATATCCAGCTCCTTGAACAGTGTCTATCCCATGGTAGGTGCTCAATAAATATTGGGAAAAAAAGAAGTTTTCCTGCAGGGCACTGTCCCATCAAACTGCAGAGTGTTCATCTCAGCCAGCAGAGTGGGTTTCAGATTCTCAACACCTTGCCTGTTTTCCTACTTAACACAGGTTAAGCCTTCTGTGCATCAGGATGTGAAGACCAAACGAAGAAAAAGTTTGTGTAGGTCTCTCTGAGGTCTCTCCTCTAGCACACTGAGCATATGAGCAGATGTTTTTGCAGCTGGTGAAACAGCCAAGGGTGTGCCCTGTTTTGGGTCAGACAGGACATGCCTTCCGAGCTTGCCAGGGCATGCTTCTCCAATAATGCAGGCACTGTTCAAGCTGGATGGGCCGAGGCTTGGATGGACCACAGCCAAGGGCACCCATGGGAGACTACCAGAAAGTACAGATGAGATGCACATGGAAAAACAACACTCTCCTATAAGAGGCAACCTAGTGCTAGAAATTCTACTTTGAATGAAATCCCAACAGTTAAGATCTAAGAGAGCTGGAAAAAGCAAAAATTCTCAGCCACACAAACGTTTTTCACTGGAGTCCATTTCACCTATGTCTGTTTCTCAGGGCCTGGCCATGGGGACCTTGCTTGCTTTGACCATCAGGAGCATTCAGTTCAGTGAGAAAAGAAGGCAGGGAGTGGAATGAAGACAGCAGAGTCAGGAGAACCACTGCAGATTTGCTCCTGGATGCTAGAGGCTGATGCTCTCAGCAGCTCCTCCCCGGTTGCCTCTGGGCCCCTCATCCTAGGAAGGAGGGACTGTCTTTTAATGAGGAAAGTCACAGCCTGATGGCCAGGAGTCCTCAGGTCGTGTCCCAGCCGAGCTCCTCACTTCACCAAGTGGTCTTCAACAACCCACTTTGCTTTGAACCTCAGATTCACCTTCCGTACAATATGAAATTTAGATGTGACTTAATGTGGTAAGTGTTTGTAAAATTTACCATCCTAACCATTTTAAGTACATGGTTGGGTGGCATTCAGTTTATTCACACTCTTGTGCAGCCATCACCATCATCCATCTCTAGAATTTTTATCATCTTCCCAAACTGAAATCCCATTCCTGTTCAATACTAACTCCCTGCTCCTCCCTCCTACCAGGGACCACCGCTTATTTTCTGTCATTATGAATTTGACTTGTCTAGGAAGCTCATACAAGTGTACTCTACAACATTGTCCTTTTGTGACCAGCTTATTTCACATAGCATAATGGATGCATCCATATGTCAGAATTTCCTTCTTCTCTTCCTCCTCCTCCTCCTCCTTTTCTTTCCCCTCCCCCCCCTCCTCCTTTTCCTCCTGTTCCTCCTTCTCTTTCTTCTTCTCTTTCCAGTAGTGAGGATTGAATCCAGGGTCTTGTACATATTAGGCAAGCACTCTACCACTGAGCTACATCCATAGCCCTTTTTATTTGATTTTGAGGGTCTCACTACATTGTTGAGGCTGGCCTTGAACTTGCCATCCTCCTGCCTCAGCTTCCCAAGTATCTGAGTTTATTGGCATGCACCACCACACACAACCAGAATCCCTTCTTTTGAAAACTGAGTAAGGTTCCACTTCTTGCATGTAGACACACACACGTACACCCTTGTTTTCTTTATCAATTTATCTGTTGCTGGACACCTAGGTTACTTCCACCTTTTGGCTATTGTGAGTAATGCTGTTATAAGTGCCCATATGCAAGTCGGTTTTAGTTCCTGCTTTTAATATTCCCACAAGTAAAATTTCTGGCTCACATGGTAATTCTATGTTTCATTATTTAAAGAGTCACCTTACCATTTTTCCCCTGTGGCTATATCACTTCACAGTCTACTAGCAGTGCACAAGGATTCCAATGAGAATTTGAACTTCTGTTAGTTCCATTCTTCTGAGGAAATCTTCCAGGATGCTGTAGATGCAAGAGACATTAGAGTGGAGTGCTCCAGAAACAGAGAGGGCACAGAGCCCAAAGTGCCCAACGAGCATCTCTGTGAAACAACAGGGAACCTGGATAAGATATTCTCTAAGTCTCCTTTACATATTACACATCTATTGTCCTACATTCACGTGCCATACTGAATACCAATAGGTTCAAGGCATATTTTATTTACTTTTGAATTCCGTTGAGGATTTGAGGAGGCTTGCAAAACCTTACACAACAGGTAAATCACATAATCAAGAGTGTCGTAGCAGAGGAAGGTGGGAGGGATACCTTTAAGATATATGAGTAAACACTGCCTCTGCCCACAGGCAATTTCGATTGGGGAGTAATGCAGGGAAAGGAATGTTGGAAAAATCCAGGAGTAGTTTACTCTATGCACATGTGGAATCTTCAGGGGCAAAGGAGAGCCAAATAGTTTATGTCATACATACCTTTTCCCACAGCCACCTTGCAGGACTCAATAAAGGGAGCAAGAATCTATTTTGAGCAGAAAAGAAGCATGGTGAGAAGGCAGAGTTAGTCCTTCTAAGAATGGACTCAAGTCGCAAGACCCTCAGTTTAAGCCCTACTTCTACCACCTGCTAATTCAGGGCAAATACTTTACTTTTTTAGGCCTGTGTTTTCCTATCTATAAAATAAGCATGATGGTAGGAATTGTAGTGAAGATTGAGATTGTGCCTCAAACATGCTTAGTCCGGGGCCTGTAGTGCACTCTCAGGACTGGCAACTGCTCTGGCTAGAACTAGGTTTCAGAGGTGCCCATCCCATGTCTGTCTTATTTGTCCTTCTGTCCCCAGCACTTAGCAGAGTGCCTGGCTCATAGCAAGTACTGAATGTATTTTCAACTTTAATCGAAAGTAACTGTCTTTCCTGTTTGACATGCCCCACGCCACACTCCCCCTGACAGTGATGGGTGACAAGGTTGAAAAGCACGAGGCCAGGCTGGTTAAAGGCGTTGCTCACTAGGTAACACCCAGAGAGTACATGCTTACGGGCTCTGATGAGATTCATGCTGTGGAATGTACGTGGCCATGACTGCCCAGGTCAAGGGCCTCTCCTATGCTTTTCCTTGCGTCGTCTCTCGTCAAAGGAATGTTTCCGGCCATCCCCACTTATTCCAGTAAAAGATGCGAAATGAGGGGAGAGGAACCAGGAAAGGTTGAGCAGTGGGTACTGAGTGACAGTTCAGAGCAAAAATCTCTGGTGCTCCTATTGCACAAGATGGGGTCTATAATGTATTATACAATTTTTAAAACTACAAGAAAAGATTTTCAAAGTTTTCACCAGAAGGAAATGATAGATGTTTGAGGAGATAAATGTTTAGCCTGATTTGAACATTACACAATGTCTATTCATTTGTTTATTATTTACTTATTATTTTTGCAGTACTGATGACTGAGCCCATGGTCTCATGCATGCTAGGCAAGTGCTCTACCACTGTGCCACATTCCCAGCCTTAAATATATACAGACAGTAGGTGGTCCCCCATTAGTATGCACAACTTTTATGTTTTTGTGTGTCAGGTTTTTTTTTTTTTCTTTTCTTTTCTTTTTCTTTCTTTTTTTCTTTTTTTTTGGTATTGGGGATTGAACCCAGGGGCACTCAACCACTGAGCCACATTCCCAGGTCCTTTTATACTTTATTTAGAGACCTCGATAAGTTGCTGAAGATGGCTTTGAACTCATGATCCTCCTGCCTCAGCTTCCTGAGCTGCTTTGATTACAGGCATGTGCCACTGTGTCCAGTTAGTTAAAAATTTTTTTAAAAAGAAAAAGTCAGTTGAAATAGTTAATGTAATATGCTACATTAACAAAATAAAGGCAAAAGTTTTAAAGATGTGAAATGATACGTTAAGACAACAGAGGTATCAGCCCTGAAAACTTCATTTTGAATCAACTACTACTGATCAGATGTTTAACATGCACAGATTTAAGGTTCTTTTCTGGCCACAGTAGGAAATTCAAGCCTGAGCAAGAAGACACCTCTTCTCTCAAAGAACATATTTTCTAATAAGTGGATGGTATATGGATATAGGAATGTTAAGAACAATGGAATGCCAAGATGATTGATCGATTGAATGATGCAGGAAATGAAAGAAGGAAGGAATCATCGATGTGTCTTGGGGAGGTGGCTCTTCAAAGAGTGTTTGAATTTAGCAGGTGGAGGGAAATGAGCAGAGGGAGATGGAAAGTTCCACTAACAGGAAGAATAACATGAAGGCAGAAAGGCCGAGAGCACTTGGCAATCAGGGAGTCAGCAGTTTGAGATGGATCCCAGGACACATGTGGAAGAATGTGTCTAGAAAGAAGGCTCGCAGGCCTTGAGGTCTGGGGAGGAACTCACAGAGGAGGGATTGACACCTTCTGAGCAGGAAAATGTGTGATCCGACTGGTGTTTCGGAAGATCTATGCAGTAGTGTATTAAATGGATTGAGGTGGAGAGACAGGAAGTGGGGGAGGTCTTGGGTGCCAGCTGTGATGGGTCAAGGCAGGATTTATGAAAGAGTGTTTTGGGCCACAGGAATAGTTTGCAGGGCCTGGAGAGGCTTTGCTGAGCATCTACTCCAGGATCTAAGAGTTCATCCTCTTGTTCTGCTTTGAGAGAACATGAGATGTGGTCACTTCATCTTTCCTAAATCAGCTGCCAAGCCTTCCTGCAAACAGATCCCAAGCTTAGAAGCAAGGGGAACCCCAAGTCTGCAGGTTGCAATGGGGCTTGGCGACTCGGGAGCACCTCCTTCTCATGGGTTGCCTTCGCCTTCATTCTCTGCTTCGGAAGAAGCCCCTGGAGGAGCTGGATCAGAAGGAAGCTGCCCTGCCATACCCAGCTCCTCAGCTCTGCCGTCTTGGCTACAGGGCTGTGAGAATAAGGACGTAGTATCATTGTCATGCATCTTCTGAATGACATGGATTGTTGGTTTATGTGTTCCTGGTCAGCTCTCATTTCTTCTCCCTATTCCTCCACCAGCTAGAGAACTTCTCTTTATTTTGCTCCTTCCTTTCTGTCACCCTTAAAACAAGACTCTGGCTCTGCTCGTTCTGCTTGTCTTATACAGGAACAGGAAGACAGAAGCCAGATCACAGCCCACACCAGCCTCCTGAGGAGCTGGGACAACATGTACCACCACCCTCAGCTTGTTTTTTTAATGTTTTGTTTAAATGTCACACCATGCCAAACCGGACAACATTAAGTCCCAGATTATATCTGGGTTGTAAGAGAGTATAAGGGTTAACAGGAGGAAATCTAAAACCAAACTACTGGATCTCCAATCCCAGTCAACCTCTTAAGAGCTGTGCTACCTTTGGTGAATACTTGCTTCTCTGTGCTCAGTTGCTTCATCTGCAAAATGAGTTCACAAGAGTGTCCACTTTTGAGTGATGTGAGAATTAATTGAGTTGATATCTGTGAAGCTCAAGTGAAACTTGGGCAATGCCTGGCATGTAGTTAGCATGATATAAGCATTCACTATTATGAGTACAGGAATATTTAAGGTTATGATGTTTTCTGTCTTGGTTCAACCAAGATGGCGAAGACAACCATCAGAGAAGAATGATCTTCAGCCAAGCATATCTTAAGTTCTAGTAAAGAATGGAAAGTCTAGGCAGTTGTGACAGGCAGACTACTAAAATGGCCCCCAGTGATTCCCACCTCTGGGTGCTCATACCCTTGGATAATCCACTCCCCTAGAGTGTGGGCTGGACACAGTGACTTGTCTGTAACTCAACAAATACGTGATTATGACAGGATATTGTTACCATAATTAGGTTACAAAAGGCTATGACCTCAATCTTGCTAGCAGGCTCTCTTGGTTTCAATAAGGCAAGTTGCCATGTTGGGAAGGCCCATATGGCAAGAACTGAGGGCAGCCTGTGGCCAACAACCCACAAGGTATTGAGGCTCTCAATGCAACAGCCTGTAAAAAACCAAATCCTCCCAACAACCACTGAGTGGGTTGGAAATAGATCCTGTCTTAATACTTAACTGCAGCCTTGTGAGGGACCGTGAGACAGAGATCCCAGCTAACCTATATCCTGATTACTGACCTTGGAAACTCTGATAATAAATGCATGTTTTAAACCACCATGTTTAGAAGTCATTTGTTACACAGCAATAGATAACTAATACAACCATGGGCCCAAGTAGAAACTTGGGAACTGAACAAAGGGCAGAGATCCAGCTCTAAGATGTCTGGGTAGAAGTGGAGGAGGACCTGTGGGAGAACCACCATACAAGGAGCATCCTATGGTTGGCACTGGAGAAACCCCACCCTGAGTCTGTGTGGGAGGAGCCCTCCAGGGTAGGATGGCAGAGGCTGTTCTGGTGCTTCCCGTTCAAGTGCAGATCAGCCTGGGAACACTTAGTCCTTGTCTTGCGTCACTGGCCTCCCACAGCATTTCAGTGTGTACCTTCTGGAAATGCCTTCTTATCTTTATGACACCAGACTGTTCGTTTGTTTATTCATTCATGCAACAACTAGGAACTGGATCCTTTTCTATGTACATATTGAGTATCCTTCATCAAAATGCTTGGGACCAGATTTGGATTTCTAATGTTTTTTCCCCCCAGCTTTTGGAATATTTAACTATCCGAAGAATTATCTTGGGAATGAGACTCAAGTCCACATGTGAAATTCATTTATGCTTCATGGACATATAGGTCCATGAAGGTCATTTTAGACACTATTTTTAGTAATTTCATAAACGAAACAAAGTTTCATGATGTGGAAGTTTCCACTTGTGGTGTGGTACCAGCAATCAACAAGTTTCAGATTTTGGAGTATTTGGGATTTCAGATTTTCAAATCAGTCATGCTCAAACCTGCGATGTAGAAATACACCACAGATAAGAAGAAACGGGCCTTCCGTGCTTTTTGATTTCCTCTGCCTCTGCGCCTGTCATTTTCGTTCCTACCCTGTCTCTTTTACTGGGATTGCTTTTCAACACAGCCCCTCAGGGCTGGTGTTCCTATGGCATTGTCCGAGTCCCTCTTCTCTTCTTGCGTCACACAGTCTCCTGAGTGATTCCAGGCTCAGCAATCCTTTCATCACTACTGATGCTCCAGAACCTGCATTCTAGCTCAGTTCTCTATCTGGGTACCAGACTGCACGTCCAACCACCCATGGTACATTCCACATTCAATCTCCAAATGACCAAAATTAAACTCGTTGCTTCTTCCCTCTCTTCCCTTCCTATCCTGCCCATTTCCTCTTCCCCACACTCTCTCTCCATCATCCATCCAGACAGAACAGGGTAGTCATTCCATTCTTCCCTTTTGACTTTCCCTGGCCTTTTCCAATCTCACCAACTCTTGTAGAACTTATTTTCTAAATACCCATTTCTTGTTCTTAACTCTCTCTGCTGGGGGCTCATCTTAAGCTTGTGTCTTCTTTAACCAAATCTGGCATCCTGACCTTTAAGCTGATTCCCCTGCCTCCATGCTCACACCTTGCTCCATCCTTCTCAGTGGTGCAGTGTGACATTTCTAATGGTTGAGCAATATAGGTCTGGCTCTCATTTCCACAGGGGAAAGTCCACAGTCGTTAGTTAACTTGATGTCTGTGGCCCCTCATGATCCGACCCTGGCTACTCAGCCTCGTCTCCAGCTATTCCTGCACACAAACGTCGGGCTCTGGCCACGTGATCTCCAGCCTTCCTGCCATGCTATGGTTCTCTCTTTTGCTTGGGAGGCCTTCCTCTGACCTTATTTGCCAGGTGAACGCGAAGTCATCCTGCAAAATGCAGTTGAAGCACCTCTCTGGGTAGAACTGATGTCTTCTGTCATCCTCTGTACCGCCTTTATTACAGCAGCAATGTGAGCTCCTTGAGGCAGAAACCCTGTGATTTCATCTTCAAGCCCAGCACTTGGCCTTCACTAGGCATTCAGTGGAAGTTTATGAAATGAATAAGTGAGCGAAGGAATAAATGAATAGACGAATGACCAGTGCAGTGAATAGCGGAAATGAAGAGAGAGTCTGCAGGTCTGTAGAATGAAGGGGCCCAGACATGGGAGCGCTAGGGGAGAGCAGAAGTGCAGCTGCTTCTCTCCATTCTCAGGGCCTGCAGCCCAGACTGTGCCCACCTCTTTACAGAGGTTCACCTCCCACAGACCTTCTGAGTTAGTGAAGCCAGCCATTAGGTATAAATCACATTAAATAAACTTTGTTCCTTGAAAAATCCCTTAACATTCCTCCATAGTACAGGACGCAGCTATTCTACTCCTCAGTTAATCTGGTACATCTGGTTTTCTCTCCAGAATAGATCTATTTCTTTGGCTGAGAACCAGATAAGGTAGTTGGGTAAGCAGTGGCCCTGTTGAAGGAGAATGCTCCTGGGACTCATCATGGTGAGGTCCCCTTGCGTGGGACAGAGGACACTGAAGGAGGGACCAGAGGGCTGTCATCTGAGACGTCCCACTCCCACTGAGGTACAGCCCCACCCCACCCCAGCTATCCTCCTCTGCCCCAAGCCCCCTTCCTGACCTCAAAGCCCCTTCTTGCCTGGAGCAGATAATCCCAGCAGCTCAGGAGGCTAAGGCAGAAGGATCGCAAGTTTGAAGCCAGTCTCAGGAATTGCAAGGCACTAAGCAACTCAGTGAGACCCTGTCTCTAAATAAAATACAAAATAGGGCCAGGGATGTGGCTCAGTGGCTGAGTGCCCCTGAGTTCAATCTCCACCCCCACAAAAATTGGGAACAATTCAAATGTACATCATTTGAATTATAGATTGGGAAAGATTTGGTGCAATGGAATATTGCATGGCAGTGAAAAAGAACCCACCACCCCTACACATGACATGGATGAAACTTACTGACATGATGATGAGTAAAAAATCCAAACACAGAAAGGTTTATACTCCATGATTCCCATTGATATGGGGTTCAAGAGCTGACAAAACGGGGCTGGGATTGTGGTGCAGTGGTAGCGTGCTCGCCTAGCATGCGTGAGGCACTGGGTTCGGTCCTCAGCACCACATAAAAATAAAATAAAGATATTCTGTCCACCTACAACTAAAAAAATAAATTAAAAAAAAAAAAAGAGCTGACAAAACTCATCAACTAGCCAGGCGTGGTGGCTCACCCAGCACTTTGGGAGGCTGAGACAGGAGAATCACGAGTTCAAAGCCAGCCTCAGCATTGGTGAGACACTAAGCAACTCAGTGAGACCCTGTTTCACATAAAACACAAAATAGGGCTGGGGATGTGGCTCAGCGGTCAAGTGCCCCTGAGTTCAATCCCTGGTACCAAAAAAACAAAAACAAAAAAACAAAAAAACTCATCAACTAAATCAGTCCTGACAGAAGTCAGAATAGTGGTTGTCTTTGGGGAGTTATGACTGGGAAGGAGCATAAAGGTGTCTTTGAGGGTACTGGAAATATTCAAATATTGACTTATAAATATTGACTTGTATACTTGTAAAAAGTTTTTAGGCCATACACTTAAGATTTGAGCACCAGAGGCTGGGAGTGTGGCTCAGTGGTACAGAGCTTGCCTGGCATGGAAGAGGTCCTGTGTTCAATCCCCAGCATCACACACATACAAACGGAATATTTGCTCATGTCACTGTCTTTAAGTGATCCCTCGCTCCCATTATTCACAATATATTTATTTACTGCCCCATCCTAGAATCAGTGAATCATCTTTAAATGGTAATATTTGCTCTTAAGTGTTATTGAATGATAAAAGGAAATACTTCCTGTGTGAGTGTATGACCAGAAGGGCCTGATACCTGGACATATACCATCTTTCCATAGACTTCCAGAGACACCCCAACTCTGCCTCCCAGCCTTTCCTTTCCCCTCCACTTCTCATTCCCTCATGGAAACCTTATTTCCTGGTGTGCTGATCTCAGCTGGGAGTAGAGGGAAGACACCTTGTTGGAAGGGGTCACATTTACTGGTGTGTAGACCAGCAGCTCAGGAGCAGAGTTTCCATCCAAGCTGCCCTGGGACACAGAATACCCACAGGGCTCAGTTCAAATCAAGCTTCTGGATAAACTGAGCCTGTGCCCAGCCTTAGCATAATGGGGAGGGCCAGCAGGTTCAGGGAAAAGAGACCATTTACTGGATCCACTAACCAACTGCTAGAACTCTTATTGACGCCGGACACAATAATTGCTGGCAGGGGAAAAGTGCCTTTTCTAGCAACCTCTATTGTGATAGTGCCAGGAGAGAATCTTCTCTGGGGTCGCTGGCAGCCAGTTCTCCACACATCACCCCACAGATGAGGAGAACGTGCACTATGGTCCTACAATGCCTCAAGGCGAACAGTGTACCTCACCAGTTGCAGTTGATATTTTTGGACCCTTGTCAGCTGCTCTGTCAGTTGGAGTCACATCAAGTGGGCAAGAAATCTGCTTCCTCAAAGGTACTTCCTGGTTTCAGGATCAACATATAAAGTGAAACTTGAGGAAAAGAGACTATAAGAAATGAGTACTTATGCCCAGCAACATGTGTTGAGGTTTGTCCTATCAGCTTCAATGGGGAACTTCTCCCCCAGCGGGTAAGATAAGTTGACTTTTAGTTTGTGGATCTCTCTTGCCTACTCTGGTGCTTGGTCCACTGGAACACTGCAGTACTCTGTTTCACATGGTATGAATGAATGAATGGTGTATCCCTCTCCCATGCCCGGTTGTTTTGGGGACCTTTTTTAAGGAAGAGTAAATCAGTGCTAGGATGTGCTGCAGTAACAAAGAAACCTCAACATATCCATTTCTTAATACAACCAAGGCTTATTCTTTCTTCACACAGGTCTGATGTGGCATGATCTACTGTCTAAGGCAGGATCCTCCATGCTTGCACAAGGATGGCATGACCACAACCTAGCTGAAAGAGAAGCTGGGCAATGGAGGAGCACTGTAACAAGCACATCACACCCCTTGGCCCACCTCTGATCTCCACCATGCCCACAGTGGACAGTCATCCTCTGTGAGCCCAGGTACTATTCTCATGTACAGCATCCCCCTAGTGTTGGTATACTGCTCTTGAGTTTGCCAAGGCTGGAGGACTTCCCCCAATACCCTGGGACCTTGCTTAGCCCACAGAGAGGCACCCTGTGCAGGGAAGTTAATGTCCCTCACAGCAACTTTCAACCTGTAAAGGATGGAAGCAAGTGGCTACATTCTCTCACCTTCAGGTGACCAGTTCTGGGATGCATTCTGTACCCCTCACTGTGATAACACCCCCTTCCTCTCATGTCACATTCCCTGCTCTCTCGCTCCTGCCACAGGTGATTCCTCCTCAGCAAACGGCTGCACCAAGCGCTTCTCTTGGACCCTGCCTTTGGGCCCTCAAACTAAGATAGGAGCTCATGGAAAGTCTGAGAGCACCAGTGGTTCCCAGACAGCAAACTGAGGGCTTCATCTGTCAACCAAAGGTAAGGAAAGGTTTGGAGATACGAGAATCTACTGGGGAATTACAGGTTTGGGCCTCAGGGACTTTGCAGAGCTTGTGGGAGAGGCAGCAGTACCAGAACATCTTTGCCTTTCTTCTTCATAGATAAATATTGGGTTTTACTCCAACGCCATTTCTGATTCCCATTCATTTTTTTATTGGCTTACTCTAAGGTAGATTTTTGTGAAGGGACTGTCCTGGGTTTAGTTCCTTTGTGTAAACAGCAATGCATGCTGTCATTGTTCCTTTTTTTTTTTTTTTTTTTTTTTTTTTTTTTTTTTTTTTTTTTTTTTTTTTTTTTTTTGCGACACAATGTGATCGTGTGGCTTTGAATTTTTATGTGAGATTATGTCCTCATTGCAGCCCCAATCTGTGGTGAATGTGGTTGACACATATAAAGTTCAATTCCTTGGTCATTACCTAACTTTGCAGAAGCACGCCTCAAGGTCAGATCATATGAGTATCTGATTGGGCCTAGACATCGCTAGACTTCAGCACTTACATTTATAAGTTTTGATCTCACCAAGTCAGTGGTAGTTAAGTAGCTATTCCCTCTTGGTTCAGAGTTTCCCTAATAACACAGCAGTGTTAGAACATGGACTTAGCTTTTCCTCAGGTCCGGTTCCACCACAACTCTCTGGTGCCCTGGGTAGGTGGCAATCATGATCTCTCCTTCACAACCAAGGAAGCGGGACACTCAGAGAGGCTCAGTGACATTGTAGGCCCAATGTCACACAGTAAGTGTGCTGACAAAGTGGAGACTTGAATGTGGCTCCAGGTGACTCCAGAGTTCCTGCTTCTTCTATTTCATACGTGAACAGCTCTGAGGACAATCTGTGAAAAGCATGGGGAACGGTGTTTCATAAACAAACTGTAAAATAAGAAACTCTCAAAGTTGAAAGGTTTTATGATTTGGATCTTGAATGTTCCCTAAAAGCTCTTGTGTTGGGCTGGGGTTATGGTGCAGTGGTAGCGTGCTCGCCTAGCACGCGTGAGGCACTGGGTTTGATCCTCAGCACCACATAAAAATAAAATAAAGATGTTCTGTCCACCTACAACTAAAAAATAAATATTAAAAAAAAAAAAAAGCTCTTGTGTTGAAGGGTCCCCAACGCAGCAGTGTTCAGAGGCGAGGTTTTGGGGAAGTGATTGGATCATGAGGACTTTGATCCAATCACTCATCAATGGGTTGATCCACTGAAGAGTTAGTAATTGAATGGATTATTAGGAGGTGGTAGAAACTGCAAGAAATAGGACCTAGTTAGAGGAAGTAGGTCACTGGGGTTGTGTCCTGGAAGGCTACATGTTATCTCTGGCCCCTTCTTTCTCTCTCCTTTTTCATCCTGACCACCACAAGGTGAACAGCTTGCTGCACCTCACTCTTCCGCCATGATGTTCTGCCTCACCACAGCCAAGAAACAACGGAGCCAGATGACCACGCACTAAAGCCTCTGCAACCATGCGCCAAAATGAATATTCCCTCCTTTAAGCTGACTTTCTTGGGTATTTTGTCACGGTGATGAAACACTAACACCGACTGAAATTTTGAGGTCACTTTGTCCACACCTATGGATACAACACATGAATGCTGCCCACAGAGATGCACAAGGGGCTGGGCCTATGTTCTGCACAGGTGGTGACCGTGGTGATGGTGGGACAGGAAACAGTCTCATAATTAAGGAATCATCTATGTCGGCTTTCTCTGCTTTTTTCAACCCTGTGGTTGTGTATGCGTGTGTCATTAAATTCACCATTTAAACTACTTGAAAATGTACATTCAGTAGCACTCAGTACTTTCCAAATGTTGTACAACCATCACCCCCACCTAGTTCCAGAACATTTCCATCATGACAAAAGGAAGCCATACATCCATTAAGAAGTCATTTCCCATTCCCCTCTTCTCCCAGTCCCTGGCAATCATGTTTTCTTTCTATGGATTTTTCTTTCTTGGACTTTTTTTTTTTTTTTTTTTTTTATAAATGGACTCAGAGTATGTGAGCTTCAAGCCTGACCCCTTTCACTTATGATAAGGTTTACAAGGTCATCCGTGGTATGGTATATATCAGTATTTCATATCTTTCTATGTTGTTTTCTTCAACTCATTTCCACTATAGTCTTAAAATATTAACTATCATTTGAAAGATGTCCCCTTTTTAGAAGGTAATCAAAGGACTAATTAAGTATAATTGGTATAACATAGCCAGGCTTCCGTCTGCCCTTCTCCTAGACACAGAGTCATTCAGTCACTCCTTGATGTTCAAGTTCTGTGACATGTTCTGTTCCACTACAAAAGTACATGCAAAAAAACCCCCAAAACCTATCATGTTTTATTGTGGGTTGTAAAGGGCTTGAATAAGTGGTAAGATATAATTTGTTCTTATATAAGAATATTAGTGTGAAGATGATCATTCTTCAATTTATAAGTTTAATGCACTTCCCATCAATATCATTATAATTTTTTAAATTTTTTTTTAAAATTTTTTTAATTGTTGATGGATCTTTATTTTATTCATTTGTTATTTATATGTGGTGCTGAGGATCGAACCCAGTGCCTCACGCATGCTAGGCAAGCGCTCAACCACTGAGCCATAGCCCCAGCCCTAATTTTTTAAATTTAACACCATCTTAAAGTTAATCTGGGAAAGAAACATTTTAGAATATTAAAAATAAAGGTTCTGAGGAAAGATAACCTTGAAGTCTGGGCCAATAAAGAGCAGAGCTATTTTAAAGTTACAGTGATTAAAATTGTATGTTAGCTGGGCGTGGTGGCACACACCTTTAATCCCAGTGACTTGGGAGGCTGAGGCAGGAGGATTGCAAAGCCAGCCTCAGCAATTTAGCAAGGCTCTAAACAACTTAGTAAGACCCTGTCTCAAAATAAAATATAGAAAGGGCTGGGGATATTGCTCGGTGGTTAAGCATCCCTGGGTTCAATTCCTGGTACCAAAAAAATAACAATAACCACAACAACAACAGAAATGGTATGCTAATGATGCTGACTTCAAGGGATAGTTCAATGGAACCATCTAGAACAGAAACAACCAAACTGGGAGCATAGTCTCCTCTCTTTCCACCTGTCTCCCTCAGCCACTCCTGTGCAGCTGTTTCTTCAACCTTATCAAAACCTTGTGTCCTGCTGGGTGCTGTGGTGTGCGCCCATAATCGCAGCAGCTCAGGAAGCTGAGACAGGAGAATTGCGAGTTCAAAGCCAGCCTCAGCAACAGCGAGGCGCTAAGCAACTCAGTGAGACCCTGTCTCTACATAAAACACAAAATAGGGCTGGGGATGTGGCTCAGTGGTCAAGTGCCCTGAATTCAATCCCCAGTACCTCCCTACCCAAAAAAACAAAAACAAAACCAAAAAAACCCTTGTGTCCTGAGCCCTCTGCTTCTTACTCTCTACCTACCTGTTCATCTCCTGTCTTTACCTCCTTCCCAACCTTACTTCATCTCCTCAATAATTGCTTGCTCATATTTTCAACATCCTCCCTCCATTCACTTTTCATTATATTCAATGATAAAAAAGAAACAAATCAAAACAACTTGAGTCTAGTGACTGGAAAGAGACATAAAGGGATCACACCAGGTGAAAAAGTACCCCTTTGCCAATTGATGTCCCCCAGAACTTTAGACTGACCTTATTTGGAATTAGTGCCTATCCTAGTCTGTTTGGGCTACTATAACAAAATATTGGAGACTGGGTAATTTACAAATTTATTTCTCTCAGTTCTGGAAGCTGGGAAGTCCAAGATTTAAAGCACTGACGGGTGTAGTGTCTGGTAAAGTCCTATTCCTCAGAGATGGCACCACCTTGGTGTCTTCACTTGGAAGGTGCAGAAGGCCAAAAAGGTGACAAACTGTGTGTCCTTGCAGAGCAGAAAAGCAGAAGGGAGCAAATCCATTTATGAGGGCTTCATTCCCGTGACTTAATTACTTCTGAAAGTTTATACCTTTTAATGGTATCACCTTGGAGATTAAGTGTCAACATATGTCTTCTGAGGGACACATTCAGGCAATAGCAGGGTCTTTGCATATGTAATTAGTTAAGATGAGATCATTTCAGATTCGAATGGGATCTAAATGATATTGGTAAGCAGTGTCTTCATAAGAAGGCCATGTGCAGACAAGGAGACATGGAGACATGGACATACACCGGGGGAAGAAGATCAAGGGAAAACAGAGGCTGAAATCGGGGTGCTGAAGCTATAAGCTAAGTAATGCCAAGGATACAGGCAACCAGAGAAGCTAGGGAGAGGCCAGGAGATGTTCTCCCCAAATGCCAACGCCTCAGCTCCAACTTCCAAACTGTGCAAGATTGTTTAAGCTATTCAATTTGTAGCCCTAGGCAAAATGGGAGCTTCTAGAATTCTGCGTACACAAGTGCCCTCACCATATGAATCCACCAAGCCATATGTGATGTGTACACCTCTGTATATATGTGCTATACTTTAAGGTAAAATAATGATAATAATTCAAAAAACCTTCCTTCTTCCTTGTCTGAGCCCATACCTGTGCTGTTCAGTGTTGCTGGAGAAAACCCCATAATCTCAATGTTTCACCTTTGCTGGGCTCTAACTGCCCAGAAATACTTCCATATGTCCCAGGATGGACTTTCTCTCACTGTCCATGGAGCTTGCAATCAACTGAATGCCTGTGTCCTCCTAGAATTGTGTTGAAATTCTAACCCCACAACGTGATGGTCTAAGAGGTGGAACCTTTGTGAGATTCTTGTCTTGAAGGTGGAGCCCTCATGAAGGAGATTAGTTCCCTAGTAAAAGAGACCCCAGAGAGCCCTACATCCCTTCTACCATGTGAAGATGCAAGAAGACAACCATTTATATACCAGAAAGCAGGGTATCACCAGACACCCAACCTGATAGTAACTTGATCTTGGACTTCCAATCCTGGGAACTGTAAAAACCATCTTTGCTTTAAGCTACTCAGTCTGTGATATTCTATTATAGCAATCTGAACTAAAACAGGACTGTTTCAAAATTCTCTCGTCTTCTCAAAATTCATTCTACCTTCACTCTCATCAAATGACCTTCCCCCCAACTCCTCCATGGAAAAGATGTCATTTGAAGGGAAAGCAATTTGTCCTGCCATTCCTCCTATACAACTCCCATTTTTTCTCTTCCCCTCTAGTTGGAACAGAAGGGTTTTTCCTCCTGTCAAGAATCAACCTGTTCTCTGGACCACCGGAATGATCTCACTCTTATGTCATGTTCTCAAATGTATAAATAGATCCATGTTCTCTTTTGAGATATATAAAGCCTTCACCAATCCCTTATTACCCATCCCCTGGAGATTCTAAGACTTTCCCTCTAGCAATGTGTGATTTGATATCCTGTTGAGAATCCCTCCCTCTTCTCTGTGTCCTCACCAGGCACAAAGAATCTGTGGAGAATCACTTTGGATAGTTTGTATCACGTAGACATTATCCCTTGTGTGTATTAACTGTGTGAGGCAGGGTATAACATATTGAACCTTTGTTCTGGTATTTCCTGTTACCCTTTCTCTGCCCCACATTTAGGCAGCTAGGCATTTTGTTCTGTTGTTTCAGGGAGGGGATGACATAGCAGAATGTAGATAACAAAGGAGGCTAATTTTTGGTTTTGGAGCTTCAAAATCCCAGGCCTCAGGGCAAACACAATGAATTAGGAAGGATATAAAAATGCCAGGCAGTCCTTCCAGAATAAAGAGTCTGTGGCCTGAGAGTAAAAAGAGAATTAAAGGGGTTAGGGAACACAAAGAACCTTCAAGGGCAAGTGGGCCACAGTAGTAGATGCTTTAGAAGAGGCCCAGGTCCTCACCTCGATTGAATATGTGGGAGTGTCATCTTTTGGTTTCACCCGAGTCCCTACCAGGAGGCCTCACCCAAGACTATGCCCCTCCCTAGAGAAAAAAAATCATTTTTCCCATGTGGAAGAACCAAGGTCTGGCCTGCACTTGGGATAACTGTGAGGGGTCATCCAGCCTCAGAGCTGCACAAGAAAGCAGTGGTGGCCTTTGCTGGGACCACATCTCATTCAATCACTCTGCCTGCACCATCTCGCCTGTTGTTCCCCACAGCATCTGTCTCCCCATCCCACCAACTTCCCCTACACAAATATTCATCTGCCTAAAACAGTCACCCAGGGAAGACCTGCCACCTTTGGGGAAGATACATCTGAGAACTGAGAATGGAAGGAACCTAGGTAGACCCCCAGAAATCCCACAGCTCAGCCTAGTGAGGGGAATGGAGTAGAAATGGTGTGTGGCTTCTGTGCGGAGAAGGCCCAAGAACCACACATTTCTGTTGGAAGCCCACAGAGGGCACCTGTGGAGGGCGGGCCTGAGAGGCCTCAGGTTGGGAGCCTGTGGCCATGATCCACATGGAGCTACTGAAGGCAGATGGAGCAAGGGTGTCACCAATGGGTGGTGACACTAAGCACCAACCCCAGCACTCCTTCCTTGAAGGCTTGATACTGGGCAATCACACCCCAAGTTTCCTCACAAAAAATAAGTGGGACTAGAAATCTTGGAATGGGTAGAAATTGGGGAGACATTCTGACCATATTCACAGAGACGATGAAATCATTTTTACCAAGTCTCCATGTGACATACCAACCAAGAATAAAAGTCATTAAATAAATAATGGATTGAGGAATATGTTCAGCATATGTGAAATAAAGATTTACTATTTTTAATATGAGAAAAGTCCAGACAAATGGGAAAGGAAAACACTGAGACCACAAATATAAACTGACGGAGGACAGAAATAAAGATCACAAAAGAACAAACACAATCGTAGAACAAGTGTGCAAAAAGATGTTTGTTTCACAAATAATCATAGATACAATTTAAAAAATCACTTTCATCTAGTGAATGGAAAAAAGCTTTTTTTTTTTAAACGATACTGACAGATTTATTTAGGAAAGTAGACACACTCTCAAGGGAGAAGGGGGACCATCTCAAGAGAGATGCCTTCGGAGTAAAGCCAGGAATACGGAATTCTCAAGGGAGAATGTGGGCCACCTCCCGACAGAGAGACAGCCAACAAGTTTTAAAAGATGATATCGACACTGGCAGGGATTGGAAGAAACTAGCATTCTCAAGTCTAGCCAGGGACTTTATAATTATACCACACCCTTAGGGAAAGTAATTTAGTGGTATTTAATTTAGTAATTTCAAGGGATCATCAAAATGTTCCTATTCTCTTGGTCAGAAGGTCTCTCGACCTCTACTTGTGTATGACTCGATCTCTGTGTGATTGGAACTTGTGTGCCCAACTGGGACACTGATGGTCACGTATAGGAGATTGGAGTATAGCCACCTCACCGATTGGACTGACATCACATCAAGAACACAGAAGTTCCCAGTGTCAGTCATTCAGAGAAGAGGACACTTTTTGGATAAAACATAGAAACTCAGAGACCTAAAAAGGAGTTTAGATTCTGGAGGAGTGAAAGTTCAGGCACTTGGTTTCACCTTACATGTTCAGAAAGTGCTACCATGAGAAAAAAAAGTCCATCAACGATGTGGGGAAGGTTTTTATGATGGGGGACAACTGAAGGTTGCCAGCTAGGACATGGTTTCCAAGTTCTTTGTGGTCATTAAGGACAAGGTTTAGCCCATGGGAAAAAGCTGAGATTTCAATTTTATATTATATACAAAATTCCAGATAGTTTAAATGTTTAAATTTTTAAAAACATAAAACTATAAATTATTATTCAAATCGTGTTGATGTTAAGAAGCTATTTAAAACTGAACTACAAAGCTAAAACCCCCATAAAGATAAGAATTGATGGATTTAACCACATAAAAAAATGGAAACATCAATTCCATTTCAAAAGACAAACACATTAAAGAAAAATGGAATGAGATATCTAAAAAATACTCAGAAGGTTCATAGCTATAATATAAAGAACACAAAAACCAATGAGAGAAGCAAATAACTTAATGGGAAAAATTGACAAATAGGGATAGTTAGGAAAAGAAATGCAAAATCTGATAATAGTAATAACTAATAATTATAATCTGCTTTGCATATAATTAAAAAATAAAGACAGACATAGTGCCATGTGTCTGTAGTCTCATTTCTTCAGGAGGCTGAGGCAGATGGATCACTTGAGAGCAGGAATTTTGGGTCAACATAGTGAGATTCTACCTCAAATAAAAAAAGGAAGAAAGAAAATTTAAACTAAATATTGTTAGCCCATTGTTGGCAAAGTTTTAAAAAAGGTTTTAGTTGATTAATATACAGGTCGATGAAAATTTGAACACTTTGATTACGTTTTCAGAGGGAATTTTAGCATATCTATTAAAATTTTAAATATTTATATCCTTTTTCCCATCGTTTCCACTTTTATCCTACAGAAATCACTTTCATAAATTAATCCAGGCATGGTGGCATACGCCTGTAATCCTAGCAGTTTGGGAGGCTAAGGCAGGAGGATTGTGAGTTCAAAGCCAGCCTCAACAACTTAGCAAGGCCCTAAGCCACTCAGTGAGACCCTGTCTCTAAGTAAAATATAAAAAAGGCTGGGGAAGTGGCTCAATGTTTGAGTGCCCCTGAGTTCAATCCTTGGAAACAAAAAAATAAAATAATAATAATAATAATAATAAATGGCAATATATACAGTAGATAGTATTTTTTTATTATTTTTAGATATACATGACAGTGAGTATATTTTGACATATTATACATACATAGAGTATAACTTATTCTAGTACAGTTTATATTCTTTATAGTACTTTTCTTTTTTTTGTTGTTTTTTAATAATTTTTTTAGTTGTAGATGGACACAATATCTTTATTTTATTTATTTTTATGTGGTGCTAGGGATCGAACCCAGTGCCTCACGCATGCAAGGCAAGCGCTCTACCAGTGAGCCACAACCCCAGCCCTATAGTACTTTTCTTATAGTAAAAAAATGCAAATAAACCAGTGTCCTTCAACACAGGAGTAGTTAAATAAGTCACCTCGGGATGTATAATGCAATTTCTTGCAACTACTGAAAAGAAAGATTTTATAAACAATGCCCTGAAAGTAACACGTCTGGGCAGGTGATGTGTATACAATCCATTATTTCTCTTGCTTGCTTGCTTGTTTTTGTTTAAAAAACAAGAGAAAGATAATATGCTGGTAAATGTATTAAAATAAAAATGAGGAGGTAGAGGAGAGGAGAAATACCCACCAAAACATCATAGTGAGTGTCTTGGGCGATGTGGGTGGAATTGTGGAGAATTTTTACATTTTTGTAATGTTCAAATTATTATACACTGTTACAAACTTTGTAAAAATAAGAGTCAATACTTGATGGAGTGTCTGCTGTCAGATACTGCTCTGTTCTTGGCATGCACCACCTCATTTAGTTATCTGAAGCATCTGTGGAAGCAAGTTCTATAGTTTTCCCTGTGTGAGGAACGTGAAGCACAGTAGAGGTGATCATCAGGCCAAGTATCCCATACCGAAGTGCATGGGACCAGGGTGTTTCAAATTTTAAGTTGTTTCAGATTTCAGAATATTTGCACGTATATAATGAGATATGCTGGGGATAGGACCCAAGTCTAAACACAAAATTCAGTTTTTTTATGGTACCAGGAATTGAACTCAGGGGCACTCAACCACTGAGCCCCATCCCCAGCCCTATTTTGTGTTTTATGTAGAGACAGGGTCTCACTGAGTTGCTTAGTGCCTCGCAGTTGCTGAGGCTGGCTTTGAACTCGCGATCCTCCTGTCTCAGCCTCTCAAAGTGCTGGGATTACAAGTGTGAGCCACCACGCCCAACTTTACAAAATTCATTTTTGAGTCAGATACATCTTTTTTTTGTTTTAGTTGTTGACGGATCTTTATTTTATTCATTTATTATTGGTATGTGGTGCTGAGGATCGAACCCAGTGCCTCATGCTAGGCAAGCGCTCTACCACTGAGCCACAGCCCCAGCCCCTTGAGTCAGATACATCTTATACACATAACCCAAAGATAATTTTATACCGTATTTTAAGTAATTTTGTGCATTAAATCAAATTTCATGGTGTGGAATTTTCCACTTGTGGTGGTGTTTTATTGGCATTCAAAAAGTTTTGGATTTTGAAACTTTTTTTGGATTTTGGATTTTCAGATGAGGAATATTCAATCTGTATTAAAATAGTGAATGACGGGGTTAGGATTCAAACTCAAACATGACTCCATAGCCATGGTCTTGACCACTATATTATACTGGCAAATACACAATGTACATATGCACAGTATTCATGAGGGAACTGAGAACTAGAGAGGTGAAGCATCCTGGCCAAAGCTGCACAGCTAGGAAGGAGTCAAGCAAGGACTCAAACCCAAAGTTTTCCACGTTTGACCCCAGTTTTTCTGACTCCTGTTATAGTTGCTGTTTCCATTCCATCATTCTACTTCCTTCTCTATCTAGGAATTGAAAAACATTTTTAAAATATAGATTTTATTCTTAAATAAGCTTAGGTCCACAGAAAATTACAAAGATGGTATAGAGCTCTGTGCACCTTCTACCCAGTTTCCCTCAACATTAGTATCTTTGTAACCAGGGCACAATTGTCAAGATTAAGACATTAATATTACTATTATTACTATTCACCAAACTTCAGTTTATTCAGATTCCACCAGGATGGCTTTTCTATTGTAGGATCCTGTCCAAGGTACTCACTGTAATTAGCTAAAATTCACCTTTGTTCCATATTACCAAATACTTCAAAACCCACTCTTCGGTACTCATGGGAAGCACTGTAAATCATGGCTGTGGTTTTCCAAATCTGCTTGGAGAACTTTTTGCTTTTTCAGTAACCACCCTCAGGAATATGTAGTCTAGTCAGCTTTTTTGAGTACAAAGAAGAGCAAACTCCTCAAACCACTGCAAAGCAGGGGTATGGAGAGAGTCCATGGAAATCCATGCACAAGTAGCACAAGGACAGGAACTGGAAGAACTTTCAGGAAAAAGGAGGTGATTTTCTTGTGTTCTTTCAAGGGTCCTTCTTGGTTGGGTTCTCTCTCTTTCTCTGCTTCCTCTTCCCTTTTTTCCTCTATCTTCTTCTCTCTCCTAACCTGGATCCGCTGCTTAATCCTTCTGCACATACCAGCCTGGCCCACAACCCCTGTAATTTAGCATGCACCACCCTCTGCAACTCTGCTCTGTTCAAATCCCAGCTCAGGTATTCAAGGCAAGCCCAGGTCATGCACGTGCTAGATAGTCAATCATTGGTGGGAAAACTTGGGTCTCATTTCCATCTGCATCAACACTGAAATAGATGTATTAAAAATTTTATTCGGTTATTGCAGCAGAAAAATCTATTTCTATCACTGACTTTGTTAGACTTCCCTCATAAAAAAACTTAGTCATCAAAATTGAATTTTTAATTGTTGAGAGGGTACTTGAAGAGAATAAAATCTCTAGGCATTATTCAACAGAGGGCTTCAAAGACTCTACATTAAAGGATTCTGGATAAACTGTAAGGGATTCAAACTTCTCCCAGAGATTCAGTGGAAAAGCATTTAGTTTAGTTCCTAGAAAAGAAAGCACATAGTTTGCTCAAATCTGCTAATTAATCTCATAGAACACACTGGCTCTTTGCGGTTATTCCTCCTTGGGGAGAAGAAAAAAATAACCCTGTTTATAAATTAATGTTTCCTTAAACAGATAATCTAAAATTTATTGTGATTCTTCAGGGATTTGCACCTCCAGTACACGGAAAGCAGTCCTTCCCTGCATGGACATAGCCTCCTCTGACCCCCCCCTTTTTTTTTTCTTTTGGTATCAAGGATTGAACCCAAAGTCACTTAACTACAAAGTCACATCCTCAGCCCTTTTTATATTTTATTTAGAGACAGGGCCTCCTAAGTTGCTAAGGGCCCCACTGAATTGCTGAGGCTGACTTTGAATTCATGATCCTCCTGCCTCATCCTCCCAAACTGCTGGGATTACAGGCGTGCACCAACGCACCTGGCCATAATCTCCCTTAAAAGAGTCTCCTTTCCTCTCTCCCTCCCTGACTTCCTTCATTCCCACACAGATACTTACTGAACCCCTCCCTGCTCTGTGTCATATACTGCTAGATTCTGATGCTACAGCAGTGAACAAAATTAGGGAATAAATGAGACTGTATGTTCTGTGTGTTAAGCACTTTGGGGAAATACCAATAAGGGAAGAGTCAGGGAGTCCTGTTGGGTGGGGGTGGGGGCTTATGATTTTAAATAAACGACCAAGAAAGACCCAGTGAGAAGATGACCTTGGAGCCAATGCTGATGTGGGCCGGAGAGGAAGCCAAGCAGGTAGGTGTCAGAGGCAAAGCAGCTGGAAGTGTCGCAGATGGAGCGTGGCTAGAGTTTGAGAGCAGGAGGATCTGGGCTGGGATTAGAGGAGGTGAGGTGAGCGAGACCTTGTCTTACTTCCAAATTTTTACATTTTGCATACTATGGATTATTTTGCACTAATTTTGATATAACATTAAAATGTGATTCATCCTGAATACTGAGATTTTTGGCCTTTGGAGGCTAGGGCACCAGCTCTCTCTAGGTAGTCCAGGCTATGGAGATGGAGTAGAATGGGGCAGGGGTGTGGGGTGAGGAGGAGGCTGGTAGGAAACGAGTCAGAGAAGGGCAGGGGCTCTGAGGAGCTTGGCTTTTACTCTGCAGAGGGTGGGAAGCCACTGGAGGTCTGTATTCATTTTCTACTGTTGCTGTAATAGCCCACCACAGTCAGTGGTTGAAAAAAACAAATCAGGTTAAAGTAAACCTTACAGATGGGTGGTCCAGCATGGGTCTCACCAGGCTAATAGGATGCTTGAGGGCAGAATCTGATTCCCACACAATCTGTTGTTAGGAGAATTTGGTGCCAGGAGGCTACAGGACTGAATCTCCTTTTCCTTGCTGTTGGCTCAGGGCCTCTTCCACTCAGAGCCAGCAATGGAGGACCAAGCTCTTCTCCCATCAGACCTGACTCACTCTTCTCCTTTTGAGGATTCATGCAATTAGATCAGGCCACCTGGATATTCCAGACACTCTCCTCATCCTCAAGTCCCCTAAGTTTATCTGCAAAGTCCCTTTGCCCAGGTGAGGTGACATATTCACAGGCTCAAGGCATTAGGACATGGACATCTCTGGGGAACTTTTATTCTGCCCACCATAGGGTTCTGGGCAAAGGAGCAATTGCTCACTCAGCTTGAAAACTGATCACTCTATCCGCTTCAGTGAAAATAGTTGAGAAAAGTTCGTGGGGGCAAGGAGGACACAAGAAGAAGAATCAGGAAACAGGTAAAGAGGCTAAGGTGAGAACTCAGGGGAAAATGATGGAGGTCCGGACCGAGGGAGGGAGGTAACTATGGAAGAAAGAGTTGAGGCTGGAAAATGAGGCAGTGGGTTTTTTTGTGTCAAACCAACTATCTACAGTCCCCAGTTGTTTGATCAAACCCCAGTCTGGGTGTTGTGGTGAAGATATTTTATGTCTGTGATTAAAGTCATGAATCAGCCAGGCACAATGGTGCATGCCTATAATCTCAGCTACTTGGGAGGCTGAGAAAGTTCAAGTCTAGCCTGGGCAATTTAATAAGACTGTCTCTAAATAAATAAATAAGTTTTTAAAGTGGTCTGTAGATGTAGCTGTGTAGAGCACCACTGGATTGAATCCTCAGTCCTGGGTTGGGGGGGTCCATAATCAGCTGATTTGTAGTAAAGGGATTATCATAGATGCAGGTGGGCCTGTTTCAATCAGTTGATAGGCCTTAAGAACAGAGCCAGTACCCTGATGAGAAGAAATTCTGCCTGTGGACTGCAACTTCTGCTCATGCCCAAGAGTTCCAGCCTCCCTTCCTGATGGCCTGCCATATGGATTGTGGACTCACCCAACCAGCCCCCCGCCATTATATAAGCCACTTCCTTGCACTAAATCTCTTAACAAATCTCTCTGACCAGTTCTGTTTCTCTGGTTGAACTCTGACTGATACAGACCCTGAGTAGGTTTTGAGCATGAAGCCAACATGATAAGCTAGTGGATTGGAAGAGGGATGTGGGAAGGGAGGAGTCAAGGATGATTCTGCCTCTGCCCTGAGCAGCCAGCAGGATGGAATCGCTCTCACACAAAGGCGACTGAAAAGAGCCTTTGGAGTGACAGTGAAGGAAAATGTCCCCTTTCCCCCAACAAGCCCCTCACAGAGGGAGGCTGGGCCTGGCCAGGCTGGAGAAGGTGAGCCCAACCCAAGGCAGAAAGTAGGGAATAAAGTCACCACTGTGCTCCGTGCAGCTCACTCGGAAATATTGTGGTTTTTCCATTGCATTCTGGAATCCACAGGAAAGCTAGAGCGGATCTTTGCTCGGCTATGAGTCCCACCTCCCCTGCTGGTCTGTGCTCTGTGGGAACCAGTTAGCTGAACTCTGAGCCAAGAACAAGCAGGAAGAGCTGAATAGAGACTTTATGAATAAATGTTGCTCTGTGGGCTGCTGCTGTCTGGTGACAGAACAGGGTGTACTTGAAAGTAAAAAGTGAGGGGTTTGGTTTTCTGTTGTCCTTGTTTAAATATTCCTGGAAGGTGGAAAAGAAAAGAAAAAGAAAGGGAAAAAAATAGCATCTGTCACTTATACTGTTCTGGTTAGCGAGTTAGTTGGGCTTCTGACCCCTCGCCTGACCTCTCAACCCAGCACTGAATGTTTAAGAAATAAAAGAAAATTTTCCATGAGTCTAGCAGCTCTGACAGACACTCAGGTGGCAGGCTGTCTCGTACCAGTCCCACCTCCTCCCAGCAAGCAGAGCTTCGGGCCTACAGAGAAACAGCAAAGCCAGCTCCTCACAGAGAATGTGACTCCTCTATTCCTGCAGAGGACAGGGCACCACCTCCATTTCTAGCCTCGTCATTGCAAACATCGATGTTGAGGCTCACTATGAGCAAGTCAATAGGGCCTCTTTGATGGGAAGAGAGCCAATATCCTGCTTACTATGAAATGATAGAACTTTCACATCAGAAAGAACAGGGCTGAGGAAATGTGGATCAATGGGTACTGAGTTACAGTTGGGAGCAAAAAGTCACTATTGGGAGCTATTATACAGAGGGGTAGCTACTGATAACAGTGATGTACATCTCAAAGCTTTTTGATGTTCATTTAAAAAACTAGCAGAAAGGAGTTCAAAAGTTTCTACCATTTAGAAATAGTAAATGTTTGAAGAGATAAATAAGCTTAAGCCTATTTAAATATTATGCAATGGATAGATGTATCAAAACATGGCATGATATCCCATTAATATGTACAAATTTTGTTTTCATGTATCAATAAAAGTAAAATTTAAAAAGTATTAAGATTTTAAAAATTCAAATTTTAGACCAAAAAGTACTCCTTTTTTTTTTTTTTTTTGCAGTACCAGGGATTGAACCCAGGGCCTCACACATTCTAGGCATGCGTTCTACTACTGACTTAGGTCCCCAGCCCAGCAAGTATCTCTTTAAGTCTAGTTTCTAGGGACATCTTTTTCTTCCTCCCTCGATTCTAGATTGGACTGTCAGCCAGAAGTCAGACCCAGACTGTTTTGTCCAGAGACGAATCAGATGGCGGGTCCTCTTTCTTCAAAAGCCAAGTCCTCAAATTTTAGCTGGACTTCAGGTGATTTCTGTAGGACCTTTACTTTCTCTCCACCAGAATACCCACTGCTGAGGTGAGAGCAGACAAGGTTTTTAGTGCCTTGGATCAGAACTGCAAAGAAAGTGAGGGGGTTTTTGTCTGTTTGGTTTTTGTAAGATCTTTCTTCCTTCCTTCTTTTCTTTCTTTCTTCCTTCCTTTCTTTCTTTCTTTCGTCCCACCTCCTTTTGCCCTTGACCTCTACCAGAAAAGAAAAAGCCCTGGGGATTCTGGTGTGGAATAAAAGCATGCACCACACAAGATTTTTGGTAGGATTAAATAACTTGGGCCAAAGTATTTTGGAAACTGCCAATAGCTTCTAAGGCTGAAATGGACAGAACTATTGGCTGAAAGCTGGCCCAGATTGACACATGCATGGCAGGTATAAATGCTGAAACAGCTCAGCAGTCCCTGGAGGTGGGAGCCAGACAAGAAGTGTGCAGTATCGGGTGATAGGAAGAGAGTCTTCGAGTGAAGAAGAAAAGAAGGCATGCTTGGCCCAGAGAAAAAGCTAAAGAGGTGGAGAAATGCCAGGTAGCTGAGTTGAAAGTTATACTGGTGTCAGAGGGTCGGTGGGGTTCTCTGGCTGTTCACTAGGCCTGTTAACATATGAGGGACCCCTCAGGGTTGAAGTCTTGGGAGGGCACACCCCAAAGGCCTGTGGGAAAACTGACCCAAAAGGACACTTGCTGTCATCTGTCTTCAAGTGTAGAGTGAAAGACATCCAGTCACGTGCTTTTTTTAAGTGAAAAAAATAAAAGTTCCTTACAATAAGAAAAGGGAAAAAATATCATAAGGTTGCTAAGATCTACGTTAAGTTTTTGTTGTTAATCCTTCTCTCTCTCTTTTCTTTCTTTTTTTTTTTTTTTTTTGGTACCAGGTATTGAACTCAGGGGTACTCAACCACTGAGCCACATCCCCAGCCCTATTTTGTGTTTTATGTAGAGACAGGGTCTTACTGAGTTGCTTAGCGCCTCCCCGTTGCTGAGGCTGGCTTTGAACTCGTGATTCGCCTGTCTCAGCCTCCCAAAGTGCTGGGATTACCGGCGTGTGTTACTGTGCCCAGCTTGTTGTTAATTTCTCATCGTGCCTGATTAATAAATTAAACTTTTCTCAGGTATGTGTAGAAAGGGGGGAAAAAAGATAGTGTATGTAGGATTCAGTACTTCCTGCGGGTTCTGCCATCCACCGAAGATTTGGAACACATTTCTCATGGAAAAAAGGGACTACAGTATGTGTGTCCAGGCAAAATATTTGCTACATTCTGATAGACTTCTTTTCTGATGATCTTGTGGTATGCGTACCAGCAAGAGGCCTGCACTGGGCATGTCCTTCCCATATTTCAACTATTCCCACAAGTACTTGGCAAAGGAAAATGTGGGCGAGAAGTGTGACAGCAAATTGCCTTGGAAACTTGGAGAAGAGTGAGCTGCTGGGGAGGATGGTAATGAAGCGAATGTATATTTTTTGGTTATTATAGTATGGGGCGGCACTGTCCCATGTATCGTATATGTATTAGTGCATTTAAGCCTCAGTACCATCCTATGAGATAGGACAATTATTTTTGCATTTAATGGATGAAGAAGCTGGTAAGAGTTAAGTAAATTTCCCAAGTTCAAATAGACTGCCTAACTGTAAAATTTTCCATTAAGCGGTTATAGTAAACTTTCCCTGTCTCCAAACAGAAAATGGGGCAGTAACATGCTAATAAATGTGAGTATATTTGTTTGGACTAAGGTGACTGATAGAGCACTAGGGCTTAAAATGTTAAAATGCTTTTGACCACTATATCAGTAAGGATGTTTTTGGCTATAAATAGCAGCATATCTAACCAAAAGTAGTTAAATAATAAACACTTATTATTTCTATAAGAATAAATCTGGATGCAGTCCAACTTTAAAAGTTTGTGCCAGTGATGTCAGCAAGCATATAGTTATTTGTTTTGTTTTGGGTTTTGCTTTTTCAGCTCTGCCTTCCTTAGTATATCAACCATGTCTCCCTCACACTAGCAAGATGGCTGCAGCAGCTCCAGGCATCACATGTCAACAAGATTATATCAAGTTAAGGTTTTTCTGATAAAAGACTCAGAAGATTTTGCAAGTAATTGGATGAATCAGGTATCATATTCAAGCCCTAGCCTTAAGGGACTCTCAAATGTGAATAGCTGGAGTTCTCAGCACTGTGAAAGTGAAGCTTTTCCAGCAAACCAGAAGGAGCTACCATGAAGGGTGTTGTGCCACTAATTTGGTTATCTACTTACTGGTTTCTTTTTTTCTTTTTCTTTATCTCTAAGGTGAAGACACAGAGAATAAAACAAGGTCAAAATTTAGTGCGAACTAGTGAACCATGACCAAAAACTTCACAGCCAGCTCTAGGCATGCTTCTGCCCTGAGGCTGGGCTTAAGATCTACACGGCTAGAAACATCCATTCCTGAAGCTGGCTGCAAGATTCGGCGCCCTTACGATGTTATCAGTGGTGTCAGCTCTGAGTCCTCAAGTTTGGTTATGCTCTGTCCTCCTCCACACCCAGTTAGAAAGAATCTTCTGTTTTCCTCTCTTCTTCAATCTCATTGCCTTCTGCTCCCTCTCAAGTGAGAAATTTCCTAATGTAGGAAAGATTTAAATTGGATCATTGTGAGACCAGAGATGATACAGGTGTTGAAAATCAGGTCTGAGTCTCAATTCCCCTGGTGTTAAAGATTGAATACCTGAGAAATGCCAAGGCATGTGCAAAAAGTTTTATTTAAATGATAGGAGAGAGAGAGAGAGAGACAGAAAGACACTCTTCTATAGAGGAGGGGGTCCAAAGCTGGTGCCTGAGGAGTGGGGGTGTCCTGCCCCTTTTATAGATTTCAGATTTCCTTTGTTCTCACATCCCCTCCTCCTGTTATCTTGCCGCTGTGGCCCAAAGGTGGAGTGCTCCAAGGGCAGGAATGAAGCCACCCCAGGGCAAAGGCAGGAAGTGAGCCACCCAGGGGGCACCCATTCACAACTCCTTGTAGGGAGGAACACTTCCCTGGAGGCAGGTGACCTGCAACAGGTTGGAGGAGGGGGAAGTGCTCTGGAGGTATTAGTATTTTATTTCCTCTGAATCAGCCCCGTCTTCCGGATGCAATCATTCACCATCCACGCTGACTGTCCTTTTGCCCCCCCACCCCCACCTCAATACCCTCTTAGTAGAATTTTTGTAAAATCCTAGGAATAAATTTCCACATGGCCACCAAAGAGAAGTGCTGCCATTTCCAGGACCAAAATGACAAAAATTGTGCTTGTTAGGATTAATGTCAGCCAGACAGGGTCATGTAATGTGTCTTAAACAAGACTCGGCTCTATTTTCCTCTCATATAGAAGTCCTGATATGAGCAATTCAGGTCTGGTTGGAGTGCTCAGTGGTTGTTGGACCCCAGGTTGCTCTTGCTTTCTGCTTCGCTGCTTTATCAGTCCCCGGAGACCCTTCAG
>PVHX01016021.1:0-44616 GCA_004024805.1 Geosciurus inauris
GCCTGCCTTCCTTCCTTCCTTCCTTCCTTCCTTCTTTCCTTCCTTCCTTTTTCTTTCATTTGTTTGTTCTATCTTCTGTCATTGCTAAACCTTTATAAAACTGCCAAAGTCAGTAATGATCTATGTACTCTTTTCTGTCCCTTAAAAGTCAATCATACCAACGAAGGGGGGGGGGGGCAGTGGCGCATGCCTGTAATCCCAGCACGTTGGGAGGCTGAGACAGGAGAATCACGAGTTCAAAGCCAGCCTCAGCAAAAGTGAGGTGCTAAGCAACTCAGTGAGACTCTGTCTCTAAATAAAACAAAATGGGGCTGAGGATGTGGCTCAGTGGTCAAGTCCCCCTGAATTCAATCCCCAGTACCAAAAAAAAAAGTCAATCATACCAAATTTGTCTACAACCCCACTGAATATCCAATATTTGCAAACACTTGGGAAAATAATACATGGTAGATTTACTTCCTTCATTCTTCATCCACAATGTTATATGTATCATGTAAAATGAGATATCTGCCAAATTTAAATAGGCAGATGCTAAGCATAAAAAATTTATATAAGATACAGAATTAATTAGATTTTTATGTGGAAAGATTCAATACTCAAAAGTATAACCCCTTAAAAGAAGTGTATAACTTTTTTTGTATTAGGCATTAAACCCAGGAATGCTTTGCTATGGAGCTATATCCTTTTATTTTTGCTTTGAGACAAAGTCTCACTAATTTGCCCAGTCTGGCCTTAAATTGTGATATTCCTGCCTCAACCTCTCAAGTAGCTGGGATTACAGGCATGCACTACTGTGCCCACAATGAATATAACATCTAATGAGCTATATAAGCCCCTTATTAAATATATAATTTTGGAGTTCATCAAATTCATTTTTGTTATACACACATTGTAATGGAAGATTAATTTGCTACATAGATGACTTTTGAAACAGAAAATTAAGCTTGAAGTGAACATTCAAAATGTAGAGCTTGAATTTTAAAAAATATTTACTTGTATTTAATTTATGGAAAACCTGAAATAAGGAGTTATGATTTTAAAAATTAACACATAATAATTGTACATAATCATGAGGTATGGTAGGACATTTCAACACTTGTATGTATTATATGATGATCAAACTGGTAAGAAGCATATCCATCACCTTATTTATCATTTCGTTGTGTTGGAAATATTCAAAATCCTCACTTCCAGTTATTTTGAAATAGACAGTAACAATAAGTTACTGTTAACTATAATTACTCTACTGTGCTATCAAACACTTGAAACTAATCTTCCTAACTTTTTTAACCTGTTAACCCTCTGTGACCCTTTCCCCTTCTTTCCAATTTCTGGAAACCACTATTCTTTTTTTTCTTTTCTTTTCTTTTTTTGGTACCAGAGATTGAACTTGGGCACTTGGCCACTGAACTGCATCCCCAGCCCTATTTTGTATTTTATATTTAGAGACAAGATCTCACTGAGTTGCTTAGTGCCTTGATTTTGCTGAGACTGGCTTTGAACTTGTGATTCTTTTGCTTCAACCTCCTGAGCCACTGGAATTACAGGCGTGTGCCACCATGCCCAACTGTAACCACTATTCTAAGGAATCAAGAATTTTCCCCTTTATATTACTGGGAGTAATTTATAATTATATTTATTTAGATTTAAAAACAGCATTTTATATTATGAATCCAGCTTAAGTACAGCAAACTCTTTTGTTATTGTTAGATATAACTTTCCATTAACTGGTACTTCTAGGACTAAAAATAAAATAAAAACTAATATTTTATGGCTTCTTAAAATAGTCAAGATTGTAAAAGTGTATGATTTAATTTTAAATAAGTATTTTATAAAATTGTTTACCTTTATATGCACATGTGTAGTGTTTATGCTTGTGAAATTAACTTAAATAGTACATCTCTTCCTCTAATTTTTCTGGACAATAGTATATTATAGTTCAGATGAACTCAAAATGTATCATTTCATTGCCTTTATCCCTATGACTAGGAGATTACTAATCCTGTCTAATTATACAACTACTTGGAAGGGTTGTCAGTCTTCACCTCATACTTTTCTATTTATTTAACTACTTCTACTACTATTCTTTTGGATCATTTAAAAAGATTTCAATTTTCCTTCAATTTTTTTTTTTTCAGGAAAAAGGTGGCTGATATATCTTTAACTCATCACAGACCCATTTCTAAATTTTACAAATTGACATGTTTCTTTTCTCTTCATTATTTCTTCTTACTTCCCTTGTGGTCCATGCCTCCTAAATTCTCCTTTGGATTTTCATCTTATGACCTCATGCCTTAAATTTTTTTTTCCATGAGGCAATGTTTGCACACAGATGTTCTGTAATGTATAGCATATATTGGCTTGAGAATGGAAATTTCACTTCTGTAAAGTGGTTTGGGATATACTTTTATGCAAGATGCTATGCCAAATTGAATTGTGGATTGTAACATGCAGCCAAAAGTTACCTCTCTGTTTGCCCCACTAGGAAACAGTTCAGTTTTAATAATCATGATGTCCTATTGCAATGGCTTCCAGAGTTATTTTGTAAACCTTTGAAACAGGGATTATGTTTCCCTTATTTCTGCACATCTTTCCTGATATGATAAATACTTTAAAAATCACAAGTTTAGGTGAGCCAACCTTAACCACAAGTTAACATAACATCTTATGAAGTATATATGTATTTAAAACTTGAGTCATTTCATTTCCTTTCCAAGTTTGCTAATCTCACAGGAATATAGAATAACCTAGCTATAAACTAGAGACCCTTATAAGAAAAACGTTTAAAGATACAATGCAATTAATTAATTCCAGTATCGTTGTTGTGGTGTTAGCAGAGTGGAGAGTCAATTTAGGATTAAAAGTTAATTATTTGGAGGAGGAAATATGAAGAGTATTGTTTAGATAATTCACATGTAGTATTAGCATTTTCCGAATTATGAAGAAAGAAGTGGTAAAAGAAATTTAAAACACTGAACTTCTCTCTTGTCCTCCATCCAGGGGCGCACATGTGACATAGCTCTTCCAATCAGATGTCCCTCCTCTTGGCCTTAGGGATTGGTCAGGGAGTCACATGTGACTGAAGTGAGACCAATCAAAGCCCCTCCAGAGATTTTTCTGCTGGAACTCACGTTGAAGAGTTCTTGACTCTCCCATCTTAAAGGTGACAGAATGGGAATTGGGCCTCTGAGAGGATGTGTACTTCTCTGTGTTAGGAAAGCTCTGCAGCAGGAGTGATAAAGAAAAGCAGGAAAAAGCAGGTAGGGGAAGGGGAGAGAAAGTCTTGGAGCCAAACATCCCTACCATTTCTATTATTTCTGTCGTGAACCAAAAAATTCCTCTTTTGTGCTAAATCTAGTTGGTGCTGAATTTTGTCTCAAACAACCAAGAGTCTTGACAAATTATTTTTGTTGTTATTGACTACCTGAATGAATAAGAAAGCATTTTTTCTGTCACACAAATTCCTCCAGCTTCTCGCTAGTAGGATAAAACAGAGAACAACAACAACAAAAAAGAAGTATTCACTCTGGAAAACTTTAAAACATAAGTAGCCCCTTAAAGAGTATCTTTAAAAATAAATTAAATAGCATTAAAAAGTATTATTTAATAAATTAAATAAATTAAAAAGTATTATTTCATCTTTCAATAATGGCATTTTAGGCTTTATTCATTTTAATAATTATATTAGTGGCCCAACTTTAGTCATATTTTCCCATTGAATGGAAACTCATGTCTTAGACTCAGTTTTCCATGACTAGTGCCCCTAAACTCATTCTAAAGCAAGAGAGGGCTTAAATTCAACCTGAGAGAACCCTGTGGACTTTCTGGATCTGGTCTCATCACATTTCATGTTGCTCCCTTCTTCTTTTGGGCAGGAGGGAGTAACTCCTTTCTTCCTTGGTATAAATTGAATTTAGCTCAGAAAAGGTACTATTTTGTTAATTGACATTCAGTAAAATGTAAATTTTTTAATTTACATTCATAAACTCCTTTTATTATGCAAATTTGGTTATTTATAATTTGTCTTCATTTATTAGACATTATGATGTGTTTAAGATCCTATTTCCAGAACTTTGTGTTTTGGAGATAAACTATTTCTTTGTTATTATTTTTTTAACTTTATATAAAATTTTATGTATTTATCATGTATAATATGATGTTTTGACATATATATTATCACACAGTTACCATTTTTGTGTTAAGAATCCTTGTACCCATTCCCTTAGCATTTTTTAAGAATACAATATATTTTTAACTATAATCACCATGTAGTATTCCTCCTACCTAACTAAAACCATGTATCTTTTTACCAACATCTCCATAATCTACCCACTCCCATCCTCTGGCAACCACTATCCTTCTCTCAACTTTCATGAGATCAACTTCTAGATTCTACGTCTGAGTGAGATATTTATATTTCTGTGCCTGGCTTATTTCACTTAACATAATGTCCTCCAGGTGCATCCATGTTGTCACACATGACAAGATTTCCTTCTTTTGCTGAGTGATAGTATTCTATTGAGTATAGTCATGTACTGCAAAATGACTTGTGGTCAAAACATGCATTGGTCATGATGTCACAAGGCAGCACATTGCTTACATCTTTGTGATGATGCTAGTGAAAAGAAACCTGGGGGAGAGTGGAGCAACCATTGGAACAAACACTACTTGTTGTATAAAAACTTAGCATCACATAGAGTACATGCTACTTGATAGTGATAATAAATGACTATATTCCTGATTTATGTATTGAATAATACACTCCAATTTTTATCATTATTTTAGAGTATGACTGCTAGGCTTTTAAAAAGAAAGTTCTGAAAAACAGTATGCCAGGTTATGCTGACAGCAACCTCTTACATCTTATCTTGTGTTTACTGCATCTCTTGATTGCACCATATTCTCTTGATAAAATCTCATGCAGTTTCATTCATCATGGCCCTAGGAGCAATAGCTATACCACATATATAAAAATATATGTATATATATGGTATATAGTATATATATGGTACATATATATGGTATATATACCATATATATTATATATTATATATATTATTTATAGCCTAGGTGCACGGTAGGTTATACCATCTAGGTTTATATAAACATACTATATGGTATTTGCACAATGATGAAATTGCCTAACAACACATTTCTCAGAATATATTTCCATCGTTAAGTAACACATGACTGTATGTACACCAGATCCTTTGATCCATTCATTGTTTGATGAACAATTAGGTTGATCAATGTCTTGAATATTATGAGTAATGTTGCAGTAAGCTTAGGAGTATAGATACCTTTTTGACATTATGATTTCATTTCTTTTGGATATATACCCAGTAGTGGGATTTCTGGATCATATGGTAGTTCTACTTTTAGGTTTTTGGCAAAACTTCCATACCGATTTCCAGAATGGCTGCACCAATTTGTATTCCTGCTAACAGAGTGCAAGGGTTCCCTCTTCTCCATGTCCTTGCCACTGCTATCTTTTGTTCAATGAACTCTGTTTGTGTACATAATATAGTTAGCAACTATAATGACACTAGTTGATCAGGGTAAAGCTTAACTTCTGTATCAAAGAGACATAATAATACAGTGGTTTAAAGAACAAAAGTTTATTTCTCTTCCATGTAGCAGTCCTGGTGGTAGGTCCATGTAATCATGATAATCTTTGCTCCTCAAGGTCACTCCGAGACACAGGTTTCCTCCAGTCATTGCTCTACCATTCCCTAGGGATCCATCCCCTGTTTTATCATCTGTAAAGTACAGAAAATCACTCTAAGTGGAGTCCCAGTTAGTGAAAAAGAGAAAATGAATGTAGACGGCACAATCATAGTCTTAGGCTGTCTCTCATATTCCGTGGGCAAGATATTCATCACATGACCATATACAAGATATGCTGGGACATGCCATGTTGCTGAGATATCATTTAACTGAAAGAAAGAGGAAATGGATTTTGGTGGTGGTCACAACATTGTTCCCAAAATTATAGATATCCCTTTAATTTCTGCCATTGTTTCACATGTAGCCTATGTATATTTTAGAGTGTAAAAGAGTGAAGAAGTTAATCCTTGCAGTATCAAAATAGGCCATGAATAAGTAAGAGTTATAACAGTGATGTTTCTTTTTACATTTTATTTTATTTAATAAAAAGTAATCTGGCAGTTAAATCTAGTCATTTGGTAAATACAGAAATCATACCACTCCTATGATGTCAACAGAGTATTTAAAAAGTCTGGCCAGTCTTGGTGGCCCATGCCTGTAATCCCAGAAAATAGGGAGGCTGAGGCCCGAGGATCTCAGGTTTGAGGCCAGCCTGGGCAAATAATTGAGACCCTCTTAAGATTAACAAATAAAAGGGTCTTGGGATGTAGCTCAGTGGTAGAGATTGCCCTTGGGTTTAATCCCAAGTACCAAAAAATAAAAAAGTATGGAAAATAAATAAATGTTAATTTACTTTTTTATAGATTGACAATGTCCTTTATGACATTATATTTATTCATGTATGTAGTTAGACTTTGCAGGCACCCTGTATAATCCTATGGCAGATTGCTAGGGTTTAATCTTCATCTGTTAAGAGATTCTTTGAGTGGAAACATATTTTAAATTGCTTGACAGAATGTCTAGGGTGTTTTTCCTAAAAATGATAAGTAAGTCTTTTAAAATGTACATTTCATTAATTGTTTCATCAATTATAATCTTACCTTGCCTCAGAGTATGAGTATGAAGCATATCTATCTATTTTTTAAAACTTTCTACTCTACAAGTCTTGAAAAGCAGTTTTATTTTTATTATTAGGAAAATAACCCTTCTTTTTACTATTGATGTTTTTATTAGTGCACTATAGTCATACATAATAGTAGTGTTCATTTCAATATATTCATAAATTCATATAATTTATTTTGTTGCATTTTCATCCTCTTTCCTTCCTCTTATCTCTCCTTCTAACTCCCTTTCTCTACCTTATTGGTCTTCTTTCTTTTTATTTATTGTTTTTAAATTAGTGTGTTATAGTTATACATAAAAGTAAAATTCATTATGATATATTTATTCAGGCACATAACATAATTTGATCTTTTTAATTCCACAATATCTTCCCTTTCCTAACCTTCCTCCTTCAGCCCATTTCTCTACTCCACAGATCTCCCTTCTGTTTTCATGAAATCCCTGCTTTTTTTAAAATTCAAATATTTCTTTCTAGCTTCCTCATAAAAGAAAGCATTCAAACCTTGACATTCTGAGTTTTATTTCACTTAGCATGGTATTCTCCAGTTCCATCAATTTACCAGCAAATGACATAAATTTACTCTTCTTTGTGACTGAGTAAAACTCCATAGTGTGTGTGTGTGTTCACAATTTCTTTATCCATTCATCTGTTAGGCTGGTTCCCTGACTTGGCTGTACAGAATTGCACTGCTTTAAATATTGGTATGCATATAACACTGTAATATGCTGATTTTAGATCTTTTGGATAAATATCAAGGAGTGTGATAGCTGAGTCATATGGTATTTCCATTGCTAATCTTTTTCGGGGGGGGGTATTGGGGATTAAACTCTGGGGCACTCAACCACTAAGCCACATACTCAGCCCTATTTTGTATTTTATTTAGAGACAAGGTCTCACTGAGTTGCTTAGCGCCTTGCTTTTGATGAGGCTGGCTTTGAACTTGTGATCCTTCTGCCTCAACCTCCTGAGCTGCTGGGATTATGGGCATGCGCCACCACACCCAGCCATTCCTAGTCTTTTGAGGAATTTCTATACTGCTTTACAAAGTGATCATAGTATTTACAGTTCTACCACCTTTGGAGTCATATTTGCTTGTATGATTGTTGTATTAATTTTTTCAAATCTTGTACATTTCTCTATGACACATTGACTTCAGGCATACACATTCTGGTCACTATAGAATCTTAGTTAAATAGTTGTCAAACCATAAACTAGGTTTGTATCTTAAGATCAAATCCAAACAAAGAGAACATCTCCTGAATCTAGTTCAGGGAATGGTAAATGTGCTACCCATCCATGTGGGTTTTCTTCACATACTTGCTATTACTCCATTATAGGATCAAAATTTAGTTCATTCAGCATTTTTATTTAATTCATAGGTGATGTACTATACCTTGTGCTTGACCTTGAAGATACATAGAAAATATCCAAACTTAGGTAGTTACTATATATTAATAAACATGGGACATAGTAGTTATCTTAATATTAACTCCATCTCTTTGGCTTTCCACCTCTCTGTGTCTGTCTGTCTCTCTGTTTCTCTCTCTCTCTTTCCTCGACTCTAATAGAACCAACAAGCTACTGCTCTTAGCATCATGTCCTCATGCCCCTTTTATCCTCAGTTCTCTCCTTCCAGCTTAAGTCCCATGGCATATACTTGATCCTTGTTCCTCCCTCTCTCCTTCATACTCATTTGGCAAAAGTTCATCCTGCTTAAATCATATTCTGTCTACTTTGCACCTGTATCCACACAGATGAATGTGCCTGGAGAAATGGCACTTTAATTGCACTACCATTGACCTCAAGTGGGCCCTTATGCCACTCAGTAATCATACTACATTCTCCTGGCCTATCCTCTCTCTTTCACAGAGGTCAGTTTTATACCCTCTTTCTGCTTTCTCCCATCTCTTTTCTCATCCTATCTGTTGATGATCTTGCTCCTTATTGCCTTGAGAAAATAGAAGCAAGCAGAAGAGAACCAGCATCTACAAGAGTTATGTATACAGTAGGAACTAAAAGAAAAATTTGTTGAATGAAAACCCTCCTGAGCATGAATTTGTCCAGCACCTAGAAACCTAGGTAAAGCACATATAATGTACAATAGCAAAGAAGCATCCACAGTGCTTGTTAGGATGAGAGAGACAAATGTTGTCTAGTGAACTAGCAATTTAAGAATATTAAATAAAGTATTGATTTCTATAAAGATAATTTTTTCTATCTGTAGTAATGTATTCAGTGTGATTACAACTAATATCTGTGTTTTGAAATCTGCCTTTTTGTTTATGTAATGTCTTATACTTTAGTATCCAAATATTGCTCTTCTTCTGGCACTTATCTTTCACAAAAGGCAATCAATTTCATTTTTGTAAGTTTGTCATGTGGAAATAAAGATCAGCTTAATTAGTCCACGTTTAGTAGAAATCCTTTGTGACTAATATATGGGTAGGCCTGTATAAATAAAAGAGTCTGGAAATGGAATCAACTTTTTCCTTTATACCTCCCACAAATCAGACCCTGATAAAGAATGTGTCATGTAAACTTTACCTGGAATTCTTATCTCAGTAAGTTGGACTTCATGGTAGCATGGCATGGAGACTGATGTGAAATAACAGTTCAAAAATAAGAACTTATATAGCTATGGTTCTGCGTCATTCTGCAAATATAATATTAAAAGTTAATGCCCAAAGGTAAGCAGTATAGCAGCATGATTAATGAAATGCAGAAGACCTATATATTAATGAAAGGCAATGGTGATAACTGTTTTAAAAGCCAGAAGCCATTTACTGTTGAGATGAATATGATTTTAAGAATTACTACTAGTTAGAATGGGGGGGAAACATTATTTCATATTGCTTTTACTTTTATGGTAATTGGTGTCAGTGACATAAAAAAGAAAGAACTGGCTACTTGTGACATATAAGTCTGAATTCTTCACTTAGAAAAATGCTGTGTATTTACTTCCTGCCTGATTCTGGACATCTGTTGAATGACTAAAGGTTAAACTAGCTTTACAGCAAAATTTCCTCTATTTCTTGTAAGGTGCTTACATCCTAGAAAGCAAGTGTAGGAAGCTGTTTTCCTGACAAAGAGACACTTGCTGTCATTGTTGAGTTTCTGTGCAGTCAATATAATAGAAGCATCTGCACAACAGAGTGGTAAATCATAGGTTTGGTGAGTGCTTTGGAGGGGTGCTTTCTATTGACTACTTGGTTGGTTTTCTTGAATATTAATTACCAAGGACTGTTAAAAATTCCAACATAAGACCATAATTTATATTACTAAATTATGGCAAACAAAGGATCTAAGCTAACTTTATGGCACTTTTGGGAATTTGTGAAAGCAATGTTAAAAAATTATTAGAAATTTATAAAAGACAAACAGCCCTCCATATATAATAATTTTAAAACTATCCCAACCTAGTGGACTAGGCAACAGAATTTATGGTTAGATTTGGAAAGTGGTATGCTGTAAATGTTTAACAACTAGTTCTCTGGAAAACAAACAAAACCTTTGATTTGTAGCATTGGCCAATTGCCTTAGTGTTGATAGTCCTACCATGGCCTACTTCAGGCTATAGCATGACACCCCTGAACACAAAGTGGGAAAGAGAGACATGCAATCTGGCCTGTAAGAGCCAGCTCCAGCATGTTACAGAGAGATGGGCAAGGGGGATGAGTTCCATTCCTGGCTCTTGTGAAAATTGAGGGTTCTTTTTTCCAGGCAATTCAGTAAAAGAAGAAAGGGAAAGCAATATTGTAGAAGCTGTGAGTGAGAAAGAAGCAACCTGAGACAGAGAAAGATATATTTATCTTTCTGGTTAATAGAAAGGCAGAGAGGAAACAGAGTCTCCAGAATTGATCAAGTGCTCTGCGGAGTTGACTTAGAGGTCCTCATACTCTGTAAGCTGTCCTCTTCCTCCCCTCCATCTACAGAGTCTTTTGTTTTTTGTTTTTTGATGGGGGTAGGAAGGCACCAAGGATTGAACTAAGGGTTACTCAACCACTGAACCACATCCTCAGCCCCATTTTGTATTTTATTTAAAGACAAGGTCTCAATGAGTTGCTTAGCACCTTACTTTTGCTGAGGCTGGCTTTGAACTCATGATCCTCATGATGCCTCAGCCTCCCGAGCCACTGGGATTACAGTCCTGCATGACAGCACCTGCCCTATCTATAGAGTCTTCACGCATCCTTTAGTTGCCTTTCTAGATTTTGATGAACTTCCAAGGTTGAGATTTGAGTCAGCTTGAGTGGTTTTTTCACTTTTGATAAACAAAGTGCATTCTAAATTAATACATTGAATATTAATTCTTATATAACATGTAATAAATAGACATATTCATTACATATTCAATACATATATATTTATACATATTCACATATAATAGGTGAATATAATTTATTGTAAATTTTATATGTATTTAATTATGATCTATAAAATAGGTGGCACATCTATTACTTTTTAATTCACATTTCCTTCTGTTAAAAGGTATTTTATATACTTCTAGAAGTATTTAACCATATGCCCACACCACAGCTTATCTTTCCCTTGGTGCTTCTCCTTGCATTGCTTATTGTGTGAAGGGCCCACATATAGCTTTCCATAAAAAAGTCCAACATGTCTGAAAGTTAGTCCACTTATCCAAATGCACATGAAGGTTGCTTGGGGTGTTAAACAGAGTTAAATAGCAAAAAATAAAAAAGAATATTTTCTGTTGAGTTAAAACATGAAGCAATACTTTTAAAATTGAGCTGAAATTGGGTACAAATTAATTAATATAAAGCTTTATTTATAAGTGGCATTTTATTAATTTAATCATTTTCAGACCATTTTTGCCTTTCAAATAATTTTTTTAAATTCACTTATTTTTAAATGTTGCTTTAACTTTTCTCCTCCCTTGGACATTCTCCATTTAACAAGATTCCTAGAGGATATTGTGTGCATAATTTTATAGCTCTGAAATGCATTTCCTTAAATTCTTAAGTCAATTAGAAAGTAATCTGTGAGAGCTGGGAGTATGGAATGAGGAAACTAGAAATACTAATGACCATTTCTTAGTGTTAATTTCTTTTAAAAAATACATGCTAATACTAAACTTATATAAATATATTTGCTTCAAGTTTTTTTAAGGGAGACTATGGCTTGCCCAAACACATAACTTTTAATAATATCTTTGAAACCTACAATATGCATTGCCTGTTTGGCAAATTCAGTGTGCATAATATTAATTTACTGTGCCACAATGGTAGTAAGGTAATGTACCTTACCTGTTATTAGGGAAAAGCATAATATATTTAATTTCCTTTTATGAGTCTCACATTGCTTATAATTCAGTAGGGCTACCACATTTTCTGGGCAGGCTATCAAATAAGATGTTGTAATGATTTGCTTGACTAGTAGAGTAGATGAAAAAAATATCAGTTCTTTCTTATAGCTGTTCTGCTTTTAAATTTGAAATTTGCACAGTATGAAACCATCTGTCTGTGATTCTCTTTAATAATAAAAATATTATTTTATATTTTAAAGAGTAAAAATACCATGCAAAATCAGTTAAATCAGTTAATGATTTAAACAGTGTGAACATCAAAGACCAAAAGAGAGATCTTAGGTTTAATTTTAAAATGCCAAAGAAGGGGCTGTAGTGCAGGATGCAAAGATTTGGGGCCTGATAAAAAGAAAACATGTGCTTAACTTGCAACTGACATCTTGGGGATGCTTGAATATCTCAGTGCTCTGCACTGCACTGAGATGTTTTCTGCTTTGTAAAATTTTACTTACCATTCATATAAAATATGGATATAAACTCAAAATCTATCAGTCCACTTATTTCATCTTAAACATTATCATGAAGATGAAACAAATTAATGGAAATATGGTCCTTATTTATGGGTTGGAAGAATTAATTTTGATAAAATATCAATATATCCCAAAGTGATCTATAGATTCAAAGTGATCTCTATTAACTTCAATGTTATTTTTCACAGAAATAGAAAAAGTCCTAAAATTCATATGGAACCACCAAAGAACAGCTGCATAACAAATAACCAAAGTAATCTAGAGTAAAAAGAAAAAAAGCTAAATATATCATATACCTGACTGCAAACTCTATTACAAAGCTTTAGTAATCAAAACATCATGGTACTGGCATAAAATCAGATATATAGACCCAATGGAACAGGATTGAGAGTCCCAAAATAAACTCGCACCTTTACAATCAATTGATTTGGGACAAAGATTCCAAGAACACACAATGGAGATAGAATAGACTCTTCAATAAATGGTGTTGGGACAACTGGGTATCCACATGTCCAAGAATGAAATTGGACCCTTTATCTTACATCATACACAAATTCAAGTCAAAATTAACTGAAGACATAAGGCCTGCAATTGTAAAATTACTAGAAGAAAATGTAAGGAGAATGTCCCACAACATTGATCTAGATAAATATTTCTTGGATATGAGTCCAAAAGCACTGGCAACAAAAACAAAAATAAATATGGAATTTCTTCAAACTAAAAAGTTTCTCAAACCAGTGAAACAATACAATGAAAAAAGAACCCAGACATTGGGAGAAAATATTGCAAACTACACATCTGATAAACATATGAAAAAGAACTCAAGCTGGGTGTGGTGGTGCGCACCTATAATACCAGTGGCTCAGGAGGCTGAGGCAGGAGAATCGCAATTCAAAACCAGCCTTAGCAACTTAGCGAGGCCCTGTCTCTAAATATATTTTTTTTTAAATGGCTGGGAATGTGCGCAATGGTTAAGTTTCCCTGAATTCAATCCCTGGTACCAAAAAACAAAAACAAAAGAAAAAAATTCTAATAAATTAATAGCAAGAAAGCAAACATCAGATTTAAAAGTGGACAAAGTACCTAAACAGACATTTCTTAAAAGAAGATATGCAAATGGACAACAAATATATGAAAATATACCCAACATCACAAATTATCATGGAAATTCAAACAAAAACTACAAGGAGATACCATCTCACTCCAGATAAAATGATAGAGAGTAGAATGGTGGTGTCCAGAAGCTGGAGAGGTGGCTGGGTAGGGAATGGGGACATGTTGACCAAAGGTCCAAAGTTTCAGCTAGACAGAAGAAATAAGCTTTAGTGGTCTATTGCACAGTCTAGATCAAAAATACAAAAAATAACGTGAAAGGATGTGGAGAAAGGGGAATTCATATACTGCTGATGGGCATATAAATTAATGCATCCTTTATGGATAACACAATACAGATTTCTCAAAAAACTAAAAATGGAATTCCCATGTGATACAGCAATTATACATTTGGAGATATAATCTAAAGGAAATGAAATCAGTTTACTCAAGAAACATCCAACCCCTATGTTTACTGAAGCACTATTTACAAAAGCCTAGATATGGAATCAATCTGAATTCTAAGTGTCCATCAGAAGATGAATGGATACAGAAAATGTGAGGCAGGCTCACACTTGCACGTGTGCGCGCACACACACACACACACACACACACACACACACACACACACAGGAATACTATTAGGCCTAAAAAAAAATAAGAAAATCCTGTCATTTGTGACCTCATGGATAAACCTGGAGGACATTATGCTAAGTGAAATAATCCAATAACAGAAAGACAAGTAATACATGACCTCAATTATATGTGTTATCCAAAAAAGTCAACATTATGGAAGTAGAGATTAGAATGATGATCACCAGAAACTGGGGAGGAGGTTGGATGGGAAAAGAGACATATTGATCAAAGGTCTAAAGTTTCAGCTAGACAGGAGGAATAAACTTTGGTAATCTATTCCACATAATGGTAACTATAATTAGTGATAAGGGATTGCATATTTCAAAATTGCTTAAAGATTGTATTTTAAATATTCCCACCACAAAAGAATTGATAACTTTGAAAAGTGGTATGTTAACTGACTTGAGTTAATCATATTACAATGCATCCGTATATCAAAACATTACATTCTACCCCATAAATATACACAACTTTCTATAAATTAAAAATAAAACAAAATTTCAAAAGCAAGTAGTATCAGATAGTTAAAAAATTATTATGGGAGCAGGAAAGATGGTGGAATGAGATGGACATCATTGCCCTAGCTTTATGTATGACAGCATATATGGTGTGATCCTACATCATATACAACTAGAGAAATGAAAAGTTGTGCTCCATCTGTGTACAATGAATCAAAATGCTTTCTGCTATCATGTATACCTAAGTAGCATAAATAAATTAAAAGTTTTAAAAATTATTATGAATTCTTTGGATTGAGTGAGTTCCCACTGTATACACTAACTTCTCATAACTTTATATTCTATATACCACTGCAAAGGAATGCTATCATTTTAACAAGTTTTTTTGTTTTATTGTAATTCAGGCTTTCCCCAAACATATATTGAGAAACTACTAGGTATAGGCATGTGCTGTGGAGAAACAAACTTATATATTTCTTCATATTGCCAACCACAGCATGGTATGATAAATGCTAGTCTTGATATATAGAGTGCCATTGTAATGGAATTACAAAGTTAATATGATATAATTGATGTATAGAATGGAATTGTTGAAAAAGTAGTGGTGAATTGATTCAGTGAAAATAAAGCAGAGTAAATTTAGAATATTCTCAAAAATGCATCTCAGGACAGATCAGTGTATAATAAGATTACATATAGTTGAAATCAAACTTAAGACTTTAACTGAAGGATCTTTCAATATTGTTCTTTAATAATTTATATTCAACTTTGGGGCATCAAGTTTGCTTTCCATGACCCTTTATTCTGTTGCTAAAATGGTCACTGAAGTCAGGCACAGTGGCACACACTGGTAATCTCAGAACTTGGGAATCTGAGGAAGGGGCATTGCAAATTTGAGGCCAGCCTCAGCAATTTAATGAGACCCTATGTCAAAATAAAAATAAAAAGGTCTAGAGATGTAGCTCAGTGGTAGAGTACCCCTGTGTTCAAACCCCTGTACTGCAAAAATAACTAAATAATAGATATGGCTTTAATAAAAGGTGGGGGAAGGGTAGCCACGTGGCTTCTCCATGAGTTGGAGTCCAGAGAGACGGAGAAAGAAGGGGTCCCCGGATTAGACAATATGGAGTCTCTCTGGACGGTGGCGATCCGCGGAGCCAAAGTCCCCAGGCCCCCAGGGTGTAGGTAAAAATCTGCTCTGCCCCAGCGAGATGCAGAGACACCTGGGACAAGAAGAACACTGGGGCGAGGAGCAGAAAAACACCATTTATTCCAGAAACTACAGAAGCTTATATACACTCTTGGACCAATCAGGTCCAAAGGTCACAAACAAAGGGGTACACTGTGGCAAGAGTACAGTCTATAAGCATAGAATGGGGAAGGTTAGAAGGGAGGGGTTGGAAGGTATGGAGAGTGCTCCTACATATCCCCCTTTTTACTTTATTTTGAAATGTCAGTGGGGCCTTCATGGCCCATAGGTAAGCATGTTGGCGGGCTCTGTGATAATCTCCTCATGGGAGAGAATCATTCTGCTGGATTTTCCAGGCTCCTACATGCTGCATATGATAGAGGGGGGGCGCTAACCAAGCTGCAATCTGTCTTAGGTCGTACTCCTCTGAGCAACTTACCCATCATCAATTACAGATTGTGCGTAAGAGAAGGGACAGACAAGACTGAGCCTGGCTTAAGTCGTGCTCCTCTGAGCATCTTACCCATCATTGGCTGTCCAGCCTGTATGCATGTGCCCCAAAATGAGCTCTTTCCCAAGGTGATGGGGTTGGGAGGGGTTGGAAGGGAAGAGGTTTGGGGTTAGGATCAGTCGAAGCTGCAAAGCCTCATGTCTCCAGCGAAGATGAGGTGGACGAGCTTCTCATATGTTCTTGAGGGCTGCGATCCATGTGGCAGGATTTTTCTTGTGTTCCTGTGATTCTTTAACGATATGAACTGAGAGTTTGTTTAGTTTGACAAAGAGAAGAACCAGAAGAAAGCTTAAAACCCTGAGCCCAATGATAACCCAATTGGATGGATCTAATAGAGTTGAAGATTTATTCCACACCTTTTGAAGAATAGAAGGGTCAAAGATAACATTAGCTTTGGTTTAGGAACTCACAGAAGGGGCAGGTGGGGTAGGTTGTCTTCTCAAGAGAGGCTTGGACTAATATTCCTGGATGGGATCCAAAGGGGCTTAGACTGGGGGGGGGGGACACAAGCATAGCCTTGCCCTTGTGTGAGCAGAGGGTCTGGGCCTTTCCATTGAAGGGTTAAGAGGTCTTTCCATTGCACCGAGGGAAGAGGGGTCGGGAAGGTAAATGGACCCCAGTGTTGGATTGCTGCATTGAGTCGGCCTTGTTTGTCAAAAATGAGGTAGTTAAAGGTAAATAAAGCATCCAACAACCTCAAAGAAGGGTTCTTCTCAGTAGAATCAAGTTTTTGAAGCATCTCCTTTAGAGTGCGATTGGTTCTCTCAATGATTGCTTGTCCCTGACGATTATAGGAAATCCCTTTGGTATGGGAAATTCCCCAGGAAGTTAAAAATTCCTTCAATCTGAGGGAGATATAGGCTGGGCCATTGTCTGTTTTGATTGACCATGGGACACCAATGAATAGCATTGCTTGCTTTAAATTACATGGGTTGCTTTTTCCCCTGTAAGGGCAGTAGCGTATACAAGGGAGGAGTATGTGTCAATTATCACATGTACAAATTTACATTTCCCAAAGGTAGGGACATGAGTGACATCCATTTGCCAGAGGGAGTTGGGTATTAACCCATGGGGGTTGACTCCCTGTGGTTGGAGTGGACCCAGTAGTAACAATGGGCCACAAGAGTAGTATGCATGGATCAGATGTTTGCATTGTTGGATTGGAATTTTAGGCAATAGGCGATGAAGACTATCTGCTGAGAGGTGAAACCTCTGGTGTAAGGCTCTAGCTTGTTCTAGAGTGGACATCATGACTTTAGGCTGACTTACAAGTTTGTCAATGGAAGCATTTCCCTCTGATAGGAAGCCAGGAAACCCAGAATGGGAGCGAATGTGCATAATATACCATGGTTGTTGTCTAACTTCTAGTATAGCCTTCAGGGTAGCCATAGGCTGATTGACAGGACAGTCTCCAGGTCTAAATGAAGAATAAGCAATGGAAGAGCAGACCTTGACAGCATATATGCTATCAGAGACTATGTTAAGGGAAATGGTCTGATATCTTTCCAGCACCAAGATAAGTGCAGTCAATTCAGCTACTTGGACAGAATCAGAATGCCTTTGGACAAACTGATATTTTTTTATATTAGATCCCATTATAACACAGCCAAGATGGTGAGTATTGGCGTCTGTGAACACACAAGGAGCCATAGGGATGGGTTTACTTGAGGGAAAGGCATGAGTGGTCACTGTCAATGGAAGATCTTGTAGGGTCTGCAGTAGTTTAGAAGGAGGGAGATGGGAAGACAGCGATCCAGGAAATCCCTCCATCATTATTTGGAAGTCTAAAGAAGTTTGTAGGAGGAAGGCAATTTGTTCCTAATGAAAGGGTACAACTATGGTGTCAGGTTCCTTATTAAAGATGGATCTAGCTTGTTCTCTGAGCCTCACCATTAAGGCTATAATTTGTGAGGTAAGACTGGTGATTTTGTGGCAAGAGCTCCAGGGAAGGTGGGACCATAATAAAGGTCCGTCACATTGCCAAAGGACACCTACGGGTAAATTTAAGGTGGAAAGCACTATGGCTGATAGAGGAACAGCAGGGTCAAATCTTTGAAGCTGGGCAGATATGAGCAGTTGATTAATTTCTGCCAGTGTGCCTCTAGCTCCTGGAGTAATCTTAAGCCTTCTAGAAGGATGTTTGCTGCTTTTAAGCAGATCATAGAGGGGCTCAAGTACTTTTGGAGGTAATGGCAAGAATGGCCTAATCCAGTTAATATTACCACATAATTTTTTAACTCTGTCAAGGAGATGTCATCAGGGACATCAAGAGAGAGTTTAATAGGTCTTATCACCTGAGAAAAATGAAATCCTAAGAAGGAGAAGGGAGGGTGAGTTTGAATCTTCTCCTTGGCCACATGAAGATTAAGATCCTTTAAATTTTTTAGGAGTGAAGTCAGGAGTGCTTGAAGAGATGCTTGGTCTTTGCAAGCCACTAAGATATCATCCATGTAATGGGCAGTATAGCCATTGCTCCTTAAGGGGATGATGGCTTTAGCCACAAACATTTAGCAGATAGTGCCGGGCGCGGTGGCTCAAGCCTGTAATCCCAGCACTTAGGGAGGCTGAGACAGGAAAATCGCGAGTTCAAAGCCAGCCTCAGCAACGGCAAGGCGCTAAGCAACTCAGTGAGACCCTATCTCTACATAAAACACAAAATAGGGCTGGGGATGTGGCTCAGTGGTCGAGTGCCCCTGAGTTCAATCCCCAGCACCAAAAAAAAAAAAAAAAAACATTTAGCAGATAGTAGGGCTGTTTTTTCATTCCTTGTGGCAAGACTTTCCATTGATATTGCTCACAAGGGTTGGAATGATTAGGTTCCCAGACAGAAAAGGCAACGTAAGGCCTGTCTGCCTCATGAAGAGGGATAGGAAAAAAGCAATCCCTGATGTCAATGATAGCAATATAGTGATCTATCGGGATGGCTGAAGGGAAAGGAAGGCCACCTTGACATGTGCCCATTTTTTCCATTTTCTTGTTACGTCTAAGGTCCTATAATGATCTCCATTTGCCTGATTTTTTTTGGATGACAAAAATGGGAGAATTATGAGGGCTAGTTGAAGGCTCTATATGACCTAAGGCTAGTTGCTCATGGACAAGGTTCTTTAATGCTGAAAGCTTAGGCTCAAGAACAGGCCACTGCTCCACCCAGCAGGGTGAGGTGTCCACCCAGCTAAGGTGGATGAGATCCGACAGTGGGGCAGTGGCCATTAGAATTGGGGGTTCCTCCTAGAGAGGCTTACCTTGTCATGCATTTGTAACTCATCATGAGGAGCCTTGTCATCTGTGGTAAGGACTACATCCATTTTTTAAAGTAAATCTCATCCCCAAAGCATGTTGGGAACCTCAGCTATGAGAGGGTATATACATCTGGAGTCGTCATCAGGATCCTTCCACGTCACCTGTGAAGTTACTCTATGAGAGGGTGTGAATCCACCAACGCCAAGGATGTTAAGCCCACTGGTGAATTTCCAGGAAGGGAACAAGGAGGCAGTTACAGTGTCAATAATAGTAATATCAGCTCCAGTGTCCATGAGACCTTTAATGGGTTTCCCATCGAGATAAATGGTCATGCTAGGTCTTGTGGGGAGCAGAGGTACTGTCCAATTGACCCTATGGATAGGGGCCCTCTTGTTTAACGGGGCTGAGGGTTGTCCCTGTTGGAGTTGAAAGGATTGGAGTGGCAGTCTCGGGCCCAATGGTACCCCTTTTTGCAATGAGGGTGTGGGGTGTGGGGCTTCCTTTGTAACTCACATGACTGATTAAAGGGACAGTTGCGGACTACATGCCCAGGTTTGTTGCATCCCCAACAGGTAGGGGCTTGAGAGTGGCCCATGAAGTCTGAGGGAGTGTTGGAAGTCAAGCAGAACTTGAGGGCAGCCGAGAGGGCTAAAATTGAGTCATGGGTGGAAACATCCTTAGTGGCAGAAACCCATTTATTGAGTTCCTCATGTCTCACTGGGACTATTGCTGCTCTAGAAGTGGAATTAGCACCTTCCCAGGTGAGTTGCCGAATGAGGGCATCCTGGCCTGGGCCATTATCTACTTTCTTTTCAACAGCCTGGATGACACGAGCCAAGAAATCAGGAAACCATTCATCAGGATGTTGAATAAGATTTTTGAAAGTTCCTGAGGAGTAGGAGGGCTCAAATTATGAAGGGCTCTAAGGGCACTGTCCTTGACTTGCTCAAAGTAAGTAAGATTACCAACAAGTGCCTGAGACTGGGGGAACGTAACGTCACTCCTGCCAGATAGCATATCCATGGAAAAATTAAGACCTGGTATTATATTGTGACGAGCCCGTTCTTCTACAAGTTCTAGGTAAGAAGCCTTCCATTAAAGGTATTGGGGAGTGGAAAGAACTGCCTTGAGAAGGGAAAACCAATCAAAGGGAGTTTGAAGAGAGGAGGACCAGGACTCCAGAAGTTGTAGAAAAAAGGGAGAGAAAGGACCAGCGTCTTGACAGGCTTTTTGTAGCTGAGTAAGCTCAGGGACCGGAGTGGGGATCCAGGGGTGTACTTTGGCATCTGCCTGAAGATTAACCATGTAAGCTTGGGTGGTGGGGTTGGCAGCGGCGTGAGCGGCTGGGTGGGTAGCTGGGTGGGCAGCGGGTGGAGTGACTGAGTGGAGCTATGGAAAGCACGCTGGCACCTGGGGCTATGGGGTCTTGGCTGTGGCTGCTGGTGGCCAGTGTGCCAGTGCCGGCAGTGGCAAGTGAGGGAGGGGTGCACAGAGCCACTAAAGGGTGGGCGGGGGTAGCGCCACTTGGAACCGGGGCACTGACGGGCAGAGCTACTGCAAAAGTGATTGCTTTACTCTTTCGCCTGGCAACTTGGAGGGAGACTGGGTCCCTCAGAGCAGTGCTCTGTGTGTGCGGGAGTTTGGGATTGTTGCATTTCGCTGCGAGGGAGGGGCTGCGCACTCCCAGGGTGGGGCTTGCGCTTTGGGAGAAGGCAGGCTTGGCAAGCAAAGGCGCTGCAGGGCAGCGCTAATCTGAGAGTCAGAAGAACCACAAGGCAGTAGGGGGAGGGCTTTGAGGAGCAGGGAGAGGAAGGCTGTGGACAGCTCGCATAGATAGACAGCCAAAGAAAGGGGAAAGTCTCCTAAAAGTAGGAAGAACACTAGGAGAGATAAGAACAGGAAAATGTTTAAAAGTAGGGCTGATCAGACCCTTTGCAACTATCAGAGAAAACAGGAAGTAGATATTCCCTGAGCTAACTTTATCACACAAAGACAAACACAAAAGACAATGACAAACAAGCTAGTGTTACCTTCACCAGCAAGACAACAGGGGAATCACCACGAAATCTTACCCACTGAGCGAAGAGGAGTCGAGAAGCCTGTCACATTGGGGTCACCAGTTATCGCTTTAATGAAAGGGGGGGGGGAGCCACGTGGCTTCTCGGTGAGTTGGAGTCCAGAGAGACGGAGAAAGAAGGGGTCCCCGGGTTAGACGATACAGAATCTCTCTGGACGGTGGTGATCCACAGAGCCAAACTCCCCAGACCCCAGGGTGTAGGTAAAAATCTGCTGTGCCCCAGCGAGACGCAGAGACACCCAGGACAAGAAGAACACCGGGGCGAGGAGCAGAAAAACACCATTTATTCCAGAAACTACAGAAGCTTATATGCACTCTTGGACCAATCAGGTCCAAAAGTCACAAACAAAGGGGTGCTCTCTGGCAAGAGCATAGTCTATTAGCATGGAATGGGGAAGGATGGAAGGTATGGAGAGTGCTCCTAGTAATAGAGTCATTGAAGTCCATAGCAATACTGTTCCTGGGTGAAGGCGAATGTGGAGTGGGAAGAAGGCACAGGAATGACAACAGATGTCTAGTTTTCTATTCTTTAGGATTCTGTTAGGAGTTAACAGGGGTGGGGTATGTTCCATAGTCAATCAGCCCATCATTACAGTAATACACTTGCTATTGCCACTTTTTTGAGACCTTTCTGGGTAAAGAAATGGGTAAATAAAAAAAGAAAGAAGTCCTCTGCTTTATGTTGTAAGCATGTTAAGTCTCCAGAATGAATAAAGAACAACCCTGTCCTTTCTGGGTAATGATGACTTTGATGTGGTTTTCTATTCCTAGCTCTAAGGAAAAAGGATATCGTTGAGTTACAAGATATCTACCAGTGGTTGTTGGCAAAGTAGGTGAAAACTGTAAGAACTGCTTCTTCATGAGATACTTATTTTTAAAATATATCAATTTACCTCACAGAAATCAGCCTTGTGACTTAGGACAAGAAATAACAAAATATAAAGAATTCCCAGACCATGGATTACATTTTTACTTACAAATTTAAAAATACTTGTTTATATTTTTGTCATTTAGTTATAGAACTACAGCATACTTCTTTAGAAGGCTGACAAATTGGGATAGAGTAAACAGCCACATAAGGCTTGAATTGATGCAGAACATAATAACATTTTCAATTGTAAATAGCAACACTAAATCACTGCGATTGAAAGATGATTATATGTATGTTGCTTTTTGCTGTTTGATATCTTCCCTTTATATGCCTTCCTCAGTATTTTACTCAGCTTTTTCACTGCTGTAACCAAAAGACCTGACAAGAATGATTTTAGAGGAGGGAAGTTTACTTGGCACTCACAGTTTCAGAGTTCTCTGTCCATAGATGGCCTACTCTATTGCTCTGAGCCTAAGGTGAGGCAGAACATCATGGCAGAAGAGTGGTGGAGGAAGGCTCAGAATGTGGCACCAGGAAACAGAGAGTTCTCTCATCAAGGACAAAATATATATCCCAAAGTCATGCCTCAACGACCCATCTACTCCAGCAACACCCTACCTCCCTCAGAGGTTAATGCCTCAGAGAAGATTAAGGCATGATTAGGTTAAAACTCTCATAACCCAATTATTTCACCTCTCAACTTTCTTTTACTGTCTCACATATGAACTTTTGGGGGACACCTCATATCTAAATCATAACATGGATCAGTCTTTATAAATAAGGTTTCACTCAGTTGCTGAGGCTGGCCTCAAACTTGTAATCCTCCAGCCTCACTCTTCCAAATTGCTGGGATTATAGGCATGCGCCACTGCACCCAGCTCAATGAGACACTTCTGTGTAGACCTTTGAAATATTTCAGCCTTTCCAGCTGCCCTGATGCTGTATCTGACTGTGTTCCCAGCATCTTGCCAAATACCATGCATACACTCAGCTTGCAACAACCATTTGTCAGTCTATTAGGTACTAATTTGCTAGTTGTCTTCCCACATTTACTTAACAGCTGAACATCTGGATGTGTGATAAACAACATTGCAATTCTGTATTCAAGTACTTCTTATGCTTTATTTAGTATCATTTTTATGATTACTTCCCTTCCCTTATCTGCTTACTTGTATAATACTCAAACTAATGAAATAAATGCAGGTAAGTAGCTGCCAGTTCAGTTTATCTTGAGAATTAGTTAACAGGATGGCATGCACAGAAACCCATCTCAGCATTAATTTGTTTATTCAGCAAATAATTTTCTTGAGCTTACCGAGTGCCAACCATCATGCAAAGTGGTAAGAATGAAAGGTGAACAAAGCAGGTGGAGTTTCTGCCCTCATGGAGCTTTCAGACAAGAACGCAGATGGTTGCTGTGTCATGATACAAATTCAGGATTCTGGGGGTGCACATCAGATGGCTCCTGTATCAGGCAGAATTAGGTCAGTTACATGTGGCGGAAAATGCAAATAGCAGTAGATTAAAGAAACAGAAAATTGTCTCCAAAATGAGGTAGACAGACTACAACTCCACAATGTCAGGGACTACTTCTATCTTGTTACTATGCTATTTGCGGCCTGAATTCCCAAAGTCACCTTATCCAAAATGGCTGTTTCAACTCCACATCCCCATTCCACAGTAGGAAGGAGGAGAAAGGATGAGAGGAACAATTTCCCTGCCTTTGAAAGATGTTGCTCAAGCCACTTTTACTTACATCCCAGAACTTAATCACATGGCAATGTCCAGCAGCAGAGGAAACTAGAAAATGCATTATTTATTTCGGGTGGCCAGGAAAAAGAGGGGATGAATACGAGGGGCTAACTAATCATCTCTGCTCCAGGATTTCTGGGAAAACAGTTGCCAAAATTGAGATTTGAAGGTGAGTAGAATTCTCAGAAGTGTGTGTGTGTGTATTGTTTCTTTACAGGAGTGAGACTAATGTTCAGTGTAGGCTTTGGTTTGAATGGGCCAGGAGAGCCTCTCAAAGATGGAGAGTGGGAGAAGCATTAACAACAAACTAATGTTAATCTTTTCCTGGCAATACTGGCCCCAGTGAAGGCATGCACTTAAGCAGAAGGGAGCATTCATTCGGGAATATCCTAAGTTACAGGTTCAAAGTCTAGTCCATGCCTTCCTGAGCCCAGTGTAGTCATATTCCCAGTTTCACTTGAACCATACAGAATTGTTATACTCACTAAAGTGCCACAAATATGTAGAAGCATCAAAAACATTTATATATATGTTAAATTCACAATGTCAGTGTGCTTTGGGGCTTCCTTAACTTTTATGTCCAGCCTTACAAAATTTTTCTTTCTTCTACTTTAAACAACTCCAGTAGCAAGTCTATTTTTCTTATTATTGTGATAAAGCAGCAGTTGCCTCAGATGAAAATAGTAATGGAAAATTTTAACTTCCTGATATACAGTATGATATTTTTGATGTTTTTCTAATTATTTTCATATTAGAGTTTGCTTAAGTTTGGATTGTGTTTTTATCCATAAAGTGATAGTTAGTCCATTAAAAAGTAAATATAACTTGTAGATATTTTATTTCTTAAGTGTCTGTTCTGGTTTTAAATTAAACTTAAAATCATAAAGAATGTCTATTAGAAAAGCACTGATCTAGATCTATAATTATTTAGGTTCTTATGCATTTTTTTACAACCCTTCTCAAATACTATGAAGTTCTAATGTTTCCCCCTCCCAGGAAAAGTGGTTCTATAGTTGATGATTGGCAATATAATTTGTATATTATACATGAGTAGAAAGATTAAATAATTTTATTTTGTGTTTATCTGTGACTGATGAATTTAAATTTAAATACCAGGTTGGTGAGAGCAAAATTTCTAGGTCTTATTTGTCTTGAATTAGCAATTAATTAATGTGTCCTTGAACTAGCAATCAGGATAAATTATTATTTGGAACCTGATATTTGAGTCATCTTTCTCATGTTATACTTTCAATTTGTTGAAAAAGGAGAAATTACTAAAATCTATTCACTAATACATTATTTAGGCTGTGACTTCATACTAGGTAATAGGAATTCAAAGAAGTACATACTATGATTCAGTTTTTTGATGCCACTTCTAGGCCTATGGTAACAATTAATCCAATTCCATTTTTATGATTATTTCTATAAATAATAGAGCTTCTCAGTCCTTAGCTACCCAGTGGAGGACAGCAAGCATTGATTCTCACTCTGAGCAAATTCAGATTTAACTGTGATCTCTGACTAAAATCAAAACCTCCGTTATCATTTCCAACATGTATGTTTTCTCTGCTTATGATGTGTTTTGTCATTAACTGGAATTCTACAGATTGTTTGTTTTGATTAAAAATAACAGTGGGTAAATAACCATATATACCAAACATGTTATGTTTGATTATTTAATTCACATTTGCCTATCAGCCAAGTCATAATCTGGTAGGTAGTTTCATAGATGGGCATTGACTCTTTTAGACTTAAAAATGTGTGAAACACCAGCATGTCTAAATGTGATGAGAGAAAATGCTTTTGCTGGTAAACTGGTGACCAAAAGAGAAAGTTGTGGGGAATCAGTGCTCTTCTGCTTTCTGGTAAATAAATGTGATCAGGAGCAGTGAAAGGACTGAAGAAGCAGATAATTATATCATTGGGAAAGCACATTCACAAATGTTAGTATCACTTCTCTATTTAAAAGTCCTCAAAATGTCTTCAATGAACCTGAAATACAAGAAAAAACAAAAGTAACAAGAAAAAATACAAGTAACAAGAAAAAGTATCCTATGAACTATTTAGAAACAAAAACAAAAACAAAACCTTCATTGGCTATCAAATAAAGTGCAATACCTGAACATTAACTCAATCATGACCTACACATTTCCATGTCTGTCTTCAACCCTAGACCATCATAATGTTCAAGTATTTCTTTTCCTTCCCTTTCTTTTCTTTTCTTTTCCTTCCTTCCATTCTCTTTCATTTCCATTTTTCTCCCTCTTTCTTCCCTCCCTCCTTCCCTCCCTCTCCCTCTCCCCACCCCCTCTTTCTTTCTTTCTTCTATGCCTCATGCTCATGCCTTGAATACCTTTTCCATTCTTTACCCAGCTAGATCAGGGGCCTCTCTCTGGTGTGCTTCCATAAATTCTGAGCATTGCACCTTCTCCCGTGCATATATATTATTTGTTTTTATATATCAGTTCTCCTCACTAGACTATCCTCAATTTCAGAAACACAGAGGGCAAACAAATACAATAAAAGAAATGAACAAGTGAACCTTTTGGTACATACTAGAGGTTTGAAAATAACCTAAAGAACTGAGAACCTATATTGACCTGATCTAAAGGAAAATAGAACAGTTTGCAATTAGAGAAATAGGTTTATGTGAATATGAACTGGTTGTCCAAGCTGTGCTATTAGTTTTAAAACATTGTTGGAATTGTTGGTTCTTTTGGTAAACTTTATAAGAGGTGTACCATCTAGTGATATTTAGTATTTAATATTTTGCCTCTCTAATGTCAATGTATAGGAGAAACATTGTGTACTTGCTTTGATGAACTGATTCTGAATGTCTTATTCATAGAAGCTCATTTCATAGATGGCTGCTGAAGTGCTTGCTAAGAATGCTATTCTAAAAGTTGAGTTTCCAGGGTAAATTTTATTTATCAGATTAGGACTTTAATATAATAAAGCTTAAATTTGAATTACAAATTTATATAGTGTGTGTTCATATACATGTATATAAGCAAACATGAATTAGACTTAAGAGCAAAAAGAAAACATGGAATATTAGACCTCAAATTTATTCTGGACCATTTAATCACTCCCTTTACAGAGAAGGAAATATTGCCCTCATGAGTAATGACCATTTCCTGGAGGCACCAGGACAAGAAGTCTGGTCATCTGATTCTTAATTCTAGGTGGATAAGAGTTTTCAGGCAGGGAGAAGTATATGAGGACCTTATAGGTTGCAAGAAAGAGGTTTGCTCATGCTCTCTTGAGTAACAGAGTTTATTAATAAAGCTTAAACAGTGATCTAGAGATTGAACCACTGAACCCCGCAGTCCTGTTGCCTTTGCTCACCTGTCCTTTTCTTTTCTTATTTCTAGGCAATGAGACTGTGATTGAGTCAATGACTTGGAAAGACTTTGAGACAGAAATCAATAGTGGAGAGGGTCTTTGAGGCTTTTTTTTTTTTTTTTTTTTTTTTGGCTTGTTCTGTTTTTTGGTCAGTAAATTACTTTGCAACCTACAGCAGGGGCATACAGGACAAATTTTCTAAAGTTTTCAAGGAAGCAAAGCAGGCCTGAGTATATAAACTTGAGTAGGTACTAGTTCTTTTTATTTTTCGGACCTGACCAGTGTGGGGAGCAAAAAAATCATTGTATGGGGTGGGGAAGATGAACTAAATCATAGAAAACTCAAATTGAACTAGTTTGCAAATGAGGTAAATGTTCCTTCCATGAGAAACTACCTGAAAATGCTTTTGTGTAGTCTTTGGGAAAAATCAGTTAAATACTGCCAATGTCATTTTGCATATTTTAAAGTAAAGATGATGACACCTTTTCCAGTATTTGTTCATGTCAATGATAATGTCTGTTAAATGACCATCACTATGTAAGAGCTCCAGGTAAGGTAACTTGTGATTATTATTATAATACTCTTACAATACTGCTATAATTTTTACAACTGCTAGTACCTAACTACCAGGGCTACCACTACTGTCACATGCCAGTAGTTTTAGTAACTGAGTAGTTTTCTCTCCTCAGTTAAACAATAAGAGAGGGCTTTACAATTAATTGGCAAGAAGCTATAAAAATTCTTACTGTGTAGTGATTGCACTCGTGCTTTGTGGGAATTAAGACTACTTACTACATGTGTCATCTTAGACAAGTTATTTAACCTTGTATGCCTCAATTATCTTATCTGTGAATAAGAATAATGTGTCCTATCACATAGAATTCTTGTGAAGATTAAAATAAGTACTGCTAAAATAAGTACTAAAATAAGTACTGCTAGGGCATGAGATGACAGGCATGAGATGAAATCTTAGAGTAGTTTTGATTTGCATTTCTCTAATGTCTAGAAATGTTTGAACATTTTTTTCATGTTTGTTTATCAATTGTATATCTTCTTCTGAGAAGTGTCAGTTCAGCTCCCTATCTCATTTATTGATTGGGTTGTTTGTTTTTTTAGTGTTAAGTTTTTTGAGTTCTTTATATACCCTAGAGATTAGTGCTTCATCTGATGTGCATGTGACAAAAATTTGCTCTCAGAATGTCAGCTCTCTGTTCACTTCATTGATTGTTTCTTTTGCTAAGAAGCCTTTTAGTTTGAATCCATCGCATTTATTCATTCTTGATTTTATTTCTTGTGCTTTAGGAGTCTTGTTAAGGAAGTCAGGACTGATGTGATGTGGTGAAAGGTTGGGCCTACTTTTTCTTCTATTAGGCTTAGGGTCTCTAGTCTGATTCCTAGATCTTTGATCTACTTTGAGTTTTGTGCGTGGTGAGAGATAGGGTTTTAGTTTTATTTTGCTGCATGTGGATTTCCTGTTTTCCCAGCACCATTTGTTGAAGAAGCTATCATTTCTCCAATGTATGTTTTTGACACCTTTGTCTAGTATAAGATAACTGTATTTCAGAGGGTAAGATAAATGTATTTAAGTGGGTTTGTCACTGTATCTTCTATTCTGTACTAGTGGTCTACATGTCTATTTTGGTGCCAGTACCATGCCATTTTTGTTACTATAGCTTTGTAGTATAGTTTAAGGTCTGATATTATAATGCCTCCTGCTTCACTTCTTACTGAGGATTGCTTTGTCCATTCTGGGTCTCTTATTCTTCCAAATGAATTTCATGATTGCCTTTTCTATTTCTATAAGGAATGACGTTGGGATTTGATTAGAATTATATTGAATCTACATAGTGCTTTGGGAAGTATGGCCATTTTGACAATATTGATTCTGCCTATCCAAGAGCACGGGAGATCTTTCCATCTTCTAATGTCTTGTTCAATTTCTTTCTTTAGTGTCCTGTAGTTTTCATTGTAGAGGTCTTTCACCTCTTTTGTAAATTGATTCCCAAGTATTATATATTTTTGAGGCTATTATGAATGGGGCAGTTTTCCTAATTTCTCTTTCAGAGAATTCATCACTGATGTATAGAAATGCAATTGATTTATGGGTGTTCATTTTATATCCTGCTACTTTGCTGAATTCATTTATTAATTCTAGAAGTTTTCTGGTGGAATTATTTTGGATTCTCTAAGTATAGAATCATGTTGTTGGCAAATAATGATAGCTTGAGTTCTTCTTTTCCTATTCGTATCCCTTTAATTTCTTCTGTCTAATTGTTCTGGCTAGTGTTTCCAGGACTATGTTGAATAACAGTGGTGAAAGAGGACATCCTTTTCTTGTTCCCATTTTTAGAGGGAATGCTTCCAATTTTTGTCCATTTAGGATGATGTTGTCCTTTGGTTTAGCATAGATAACTTTTATAATGTTGAGGTATGTTCCTAGTATTTCTAGTTTTTCTAGTGTTTTGAACATGAAAGGGTGCTGTATTTTGTCAAATGCTTTCTCTGCATCAATTGATAAAATCATATGGTTCTTATCCTTAAGTCTGTTGATGTGATGGATTATGTTAATTGATTTCCGTATGTTGAACCAACCTTGCATTCCCGGAATGAACCCCACTTGATCATGGTGCACTATTTTTTTAATATGTTTTTGTATATGATTTGCCAAAATTTTATTGAGAATTTTTGTATCTATGTTTATTAGGGATATTGGTCTGAAATTTTCCTTCTTGGATGTGTCTCTGTCTGGTTTTGGTATCAAGGTGATACTAGCCTCATAGAATGAGTTTTCCCTCCTTTTCTATTTTGTGGAATAATTTGGGAAGTATTGGTATTAATTCTTCTCTGTAGGTCTTATAGAACTCGCCTGAGAATCTGTCTGGTCTCAGGCTTTTCTTGGTTTGTAGGCTTTTGATGGCATCTCCTGCTTGCTTGAAATTGATCTGTTTCAGTTGTGTATGCCCTCTTGGTTCAGTTTGGGTAGGTCATATGCTTCTAGAAATTTGTCAGTGTCTTCAGGGTTTTCTATTTTCCTGGAGTATAAGTTCTAAAAATAGTTTCTTATTATCCTCTTTATTTCAGTAGTGTCTGTCATGATATTTCCTTTTTTATCATGAATTTTAGTAATTTGGATTTTCTCTCTCCTTTTCATTAGGATGGCTAAGGGTTTGTCAATTTTATTTATTTTTTCAAAGAACCAGCTTTTTGTTTTGTAAATTTTTTGAATTGTTTCCTTTGTTTCAATTTCATTGATTTCAGCCCTGATTTTAATTATTTCCTGTCTTCTACTTTCTTTGGTGTTGGCTTGTTCTTCTTTTTCTAGGGCTTTGAGATATAGTGTCAGGTTGTTTACTGGTTGACTTTTTCTTCTTTCAATGAATGAGCTTAATGCAACAAACATTATTCTTAGCACTGCCTTCATAGTGTCCCAGAGATTTTGATATGTTGTATTGGAGTTCTTGTTTACCTCTAAGAATTTTTAAAATCTCTTCCCTGATGTCTTCTGATATCCATGCATCATTCAATAGTGTATTATTTAGTCTCCAGGTGTTGGAGTAGTTTCTATTTTTTAATATGTCATTGATTTCTAATTTTATTCCATTATGGTCAGATAGGATGCAGGGTAGTCTCTCTATTTTTTTGTATTTGCTAAGACTTTCTTTGAGGCATAACATATGATCTATTTTGGAGAAGAATCCATGTGCTGCTGAGAAAAAAATGTATTCACTCTTTGATTGATGGAATACTCTATATGTGTCTGTTAAGTCTAAATTATTGATTGTTTTATTGAGTTCTATGGTTTCTTTGTTTAGTTTTTGTTTGGAATATCTATTCAGTGGTAAGAGAGGTGTGTTAAAGTCACCCAGTAATGTTGTGTTGTGGTCTATTTGATTCTTGTAGTTAAGAAGGGTTTGTTTGATACACATAGATGCTCCATTGTTTGGGGCATAGGTATGTAGGATTGTTATGTCTTATTGATGTATGATTCCCTTAAGCAGTATGAAATGTCCTTCTTTATTCTTTTTCACTAACTTTGGTTTGAAGTCCACTTTATCTGATAGGAAGATGGAAACCCCTGCTTGTTTACATGGTCCATGTGTGTGATATGTTTTTTCCCACTCTGTCACTTTTAGTCTGTGGACGTCTTTTCCTGTGAGATGAGTCTCTTGAAGGCAGTGTATTCTTCAGTCTTTTTTTTTAATCCAGTCTGTCAGACTATATCTTTTAATTGATGAGTTTAGGCCATTCACATTCAGTGATAATTGAAATTCAATTTGTAATCCCGGTCATTTTGGTTTATTTTTGGTTTTTATCTTGACTTGGTTTCTCCTTTGATTGGCCTTTCCTTAGTGTAGTTCCTCTCTTTTCAGATTTCCATTGTTGGTTATCATTTCCTCCTCATGGAATATTTTGCTGAAATGCTGTGTAGTGTAGACTTTCTTGCTGTAAATTCTTTTAACTTTTGTTTATTATGAAAGGTTTTTATTTCATCATCAATCTGAAGCTTACTTTTGCTGGATGTAAGATTCTTGATTGGCATCCATTTTCCTTCAGAGCTTGGTATATGTTGTTCTATGATCTCCTGGCTTTTAGGGTCTGGGTTGAAAAATATGCTGAGATCCAAGTTGGTCTTCCCCTATATGTCATCTGATTCCTCTCTCCCTTGCAGCCTTTAAAATTCTATCCTTATTCTGTATGCTAGGCATTTTTATTATAATGTGCCTTGGTATCAACCTGTTTTAATTTTGTACATTTGGTGTCCTGTAAGCCTCTTGTATTTGATTTTTCAATTCATTTTTTATTTTGGGAAATTTTCTGATATTATTTCATTGAAGAGATTGTGTATTTCTTTGGTTTGAAACTCTGTGCCTTCTTTTATCCCAATAAATCTTAGATTTGGTCTTTTGATGCTATCTCATAATTCTTGGATGTTCTGTTCATGGTTTCTTACCATCTTTACTGTGTGGTCAACTTTTCAAGATTGTATATTTTGTCTTCATTATCCAAGGTTCTGTCTTCCGAGTGATCTAGTCTATTGGTGATGCTTTCTATTGAGTGTTTTTATTTGGTTTATTGTTTCTTTCATTTCAAGAATTTCTGATTGTTTTTTCCCCCACAATTTCTAGCTCTTTCTTGAAGTAATTTTTTGCTACTTGTATTTGCTCCCTTATCTGTTTGTTGGTGTGATCAATGGTTACCTTCATTTGCTCTCTTATCTCTTAGTTGGAGTGATCAATGGTTGCCTTTATTTGCTCTTATTTCTTTGTTGGAGTGGTAAATTTTTGCCTGTATTTGCTCACTTAAGTCATTCTTTAATTCATAGATCATTTTAATTATATATATTCTGAATTCTTTCTCTGACATTTCATCAAATGTGCTGTCAATGGATTCTATTATTGTAGTGTCTTGGTTTGTTTAGGGCACTTTCTTCTTTTTTTTTTTTTTTGGTACTGGGGATTGAACTCAGGGGCACTCGACCACTGAGCCACATCTCCAGCCATATTTTGTGTTTTATGTAGAGACAGAGTCTCACTGAGTTGCTTAGCACCTCGCCGTTGCTGAAGCTGGCTTTGAACTCACGATTTTCCTGTCTCAGCCTCTCTAAGTGCTGGCATTACAGGCGTGCGCCACTGCGCCCAGCTTCTTCCTTTTTTTTTTATGTTGATTATGTGTTGTTCTTTTTTGCAATGCCGATCTGAGGTATTGTGGTTTCTATCCTATAATCTAGTAGTGACCTTACAGATTACCTGTACTTGACCTTGGAGTTCACTTCCAGTCCTCAGCAGATGTCCCTAGATGAATGCTACTGCCACTAAGGATGGTGGCAGTGGTAGTGGAAGTAAGTCAAGATAGCCATGGGGGGGCCCAAGATGGATGCGAACACTTTCAGAGATGGGGCTGAAAGGGTGGGACTTACAATGGCTTTGGGCTAATTTATCAGAGATACAGTGCTGTGGTGTGCTTAGCAGTGGTGGGCCACTGCGTCCAGGCCCTGTCTGTTGTCCCAAGGTGGAGGCTAGTACATGGGGAGAGCTATGGCAATGGCTGCAGTGTCCCAAGATGGATATAGGGAGGGAGCAACAGAGTGGACTTTGACTCTGGGTAGGGGCAGTCCTGGGCCTGGGCTCTCACACAGGCCTGTGGGGGTGGTCCTAGGCATGACCTTGGCCTAGGCTCCCATAGGGGTCCCAGGTGGTGGGCTGGGCCTGGGCTCCTGCAGGATCCCCAGAGGGGGACCTGGGACTGGGACTGGGCTCCCACAGGTTGGCAGAGGCTCTGGCATGTAATGATGGGGACAGTCCTGGGCCTGATTAGGCCTGGGTTCTACAGGGGTCCCCAGAGTCAGTCCTGGGCCTGAGTCTGGCAGATGGGGGGTAGTATTCTGGGCCTGACGTTGGCTGGGCTCACACCTAGGTTCCTGAAGGTGGTCCTGGGCCTTGATCTGCGTTACCAGTGGGCAAGGGCACTGGAACGGACCTGGAGGCAATACTGGGCCTCATTTAGGCCTGGGCTCCCCAGAAGGTCCCTGGAGGCATTCTGGGCCTTGGCCTGTGCCCCTATCAGTCGGCAAGGGCTCTGGCCCCGGGTCTGGGTTCCTGAGTGGGTCATCAGATGGGCAGTGGCAGTCTTGGGCCTAACCTTGGCTGGGCTCCTGTGGAGGTACATTCCTGCCAATTGGCAGGGGCCCTGGTGTGGAAGCTCATGACCACTTTTTGAGATAGGAGTCCTAATTATCTTTATTTCATGGATATGAGAACTAAGGCTGTGATTTGCCATGTTAGTGGGAGGGGAACTCAAGAACTCCTTGTTTCCTTTCTTCTTTTTTTTCCTCCCTTCCACATATATTATCAATTGAGCTGGATTGGAATTGCAATAATCCCTCCTTACATGATTGGAATGTAGGCTGATTCCTGTTCCATTTTCTCCCTTTTAGCCCTACCAAGCTACAGAGCACTTTTATGAAAGTACTCACAAATTCTATTCCCATTGGAATAAAATCATATTATGCTTTGGTCTTTTGTGACTAGTCTACTATTAGTCATTGTCAGGTCCAACGTTTCAAATTCTTTATTTGGATCTTCATCTTTGAGAAATTAATAGGGTCAAAGAATAAGAACCAATGTTTACATAATTGTTAATTTGATTATCTTTTTTATCTTTCAGGTCTTGTAGAAATTTGCCTGATGCACCCCCTTGATGTGGTGAAAACCAGGTAAGGTTCTGCATGAACAAGTTTTATTGACTTTGGCTGATATCCAAATTAAGATCTGTCAGAATTTTAAATGCTAGAACTTGTCCCAGGCCAGTAGCTTCTCCCTATAATGGCATTTATATTTGCTTTTTAAAGAAAGTACTATTTGACAGATAAAATGTGAACAGTGAAAAGCATTTCTGGATAGAGGTCATCTGAAGGTATGTAATATTTTATTACCTTCCCTTGACAACCTTAAGGTATGATTTGTGGCTATACTGGTAAATGAGGTAAATTTATCAAAATGATGTAAAAATCCAACTTTAGCCAGTGAATTATGACAGCATTTTCATTTGGCATTTCATATAACAAATTGCTATTTAATAGTCAGCATTCGGTGTGAGACTCCAAAATTTCAAGTCAGCTTCTTAAAGAATTTATTCCTATAAATTTATAGGATGTGCCTAAAGAATTTATTCCTGTAACTCTTTGCCAATTCAAAATACCATGTTTCTAGGGAAATGAATTTGCTCTTGAAGGGAGATAAAAATCAGGGCAATGTATTGTATCTATTTACCAAGAGCAACAATAACAACAAAAAGAATCAAAAATAACAAAATCTTGTAAGGCTTAATATGCTCCTAGAGCATTTTTTAAAAAGTTTATCCTGTGGTTGAATTATAAAACTCCCTATTTTTTGCCATTAGAAGTTTTTAGAGTATAGTTAAAGTCTCCATTTATTGGTTGAGCCTAACAGTGCTATCTAACAATGGTAGTTGATCAAATCATTACTGCCACAGTTAGAAATATTCACTAAGTCAGAGTAGTCATTGTATGGGCATGTTACTTAATCTATCTACAGAATCTGGGGAATATTAGACTGGTTTCTGGAAGCAGGATAAAGTGACTGTGAAATGTAAATAATATTACATTTCTCATAGAAAAAGAGAAAATGAGAATTTGGCCTCTGACTTAGCTACTGTAACAAAATACCATAGCTGGGGGACTTAAATAACTGATAAGTATTTCTAATAGTTATGGAAGTTGGAGATTCCAAAATCAAGGTCAGGACTAACTCATTTCTTTGTGAGGGCCCTCTTCCTGCATTGCAGAAAGCCTCTTTCTCACTGTATCCTCACTTGGCAATGACAGAAAGCTCTACTGTCTCTTCCTTCATCATGGATGCTTCACCCTCATGACTTCATCTAAACCTAGTCACTTCCAAAAAGTTCACTTCCAAATACCATCACACTGGGGATTTGAGTTTCAGTGTACAAATTTTGTAAGGATACAAAATTCAGTTGGTAACAGCCTCCAGTCATTAAACCAAACAGAGAAAAATCACAAATTTTATTCAAATTCAAGGGCCTTGGACCATCTTTTGTTATAGATTTCAGAAACAGAAGCAATACTTATTGTCCTTTCCTGCTTAGATTTTGTGTTCACTTTCTTTGAAAAACCAGAGTATTATTTCTAGTTTCACTTAGGAATAAACTGTCTTTTTCATTTAAGGAGACTCTCCAAATTAGTTTTCAAATGGGTATATAAGATCTATAAGAATGATTTAAATAAGATGTGATATTAAAATTATGATCATTCACTCATTTCCCCCAATTCTTCATTCATCCATTCAACAAATGTTTTGAGCACCTGGCATGTAGGTTCTAGGCTTGCTATGCCTCAAAGAGCTAACAATTTGAGGAGCAATCAGGAACCTCATCACCATGGACTTTCAAAACTGTTTAATTTTGCTGAAGTAGAATTGAATTGCTTATTTCTTGAAATAGATGTGCCAAGTAACTGGGGTTTTATATATTTGTTGTTACATGGATATTTTCATGAAAATGGTACTCATTAATTGGAATTAGTACATGTTCTTGCCTAACTTGCAAGGGAAGAATAATACAATCCTTCCAGGTACCCTAAAGAAGATAATTGGATACCAGATGGTACTTGACTTGCGTAACAAAAAAATTGTATGTTGAATAAAGACCTCTAACCATAGAGTAAACTGAAAGCCCAGAGTATTTGCAACTGACTTTGCAATGGAAATAGAATATGCAAGATTGATGGGATTTACCACTCAGGCAACTAACGTGGAGGTGATAGCTACCGGACAAGACCAGACTAAAGTGGCGGAATCTCTTCACTTTTACATTACACAGGAGATGACTACATTTTTAAATGGGAATAAATTTATACCAAGGAATGCAATTGATCATTTGTAGAATGAAAAAAAACTCTTGCGAAAAGATTTTGAAAATAAATTTTTAGAATCTATTTCAGCAACGGATTAGTCACAAAAAGAACCCCAAAAGTAAAGACTAGACCTAAGAAGTAAACACCTTGATTTTGCCATATCCAGAACATGAGGTATTGTAGAAATGAGCTATATCCATACTTGGATTAATTCAGTGTACCACGCTTCAAGTAATAATATCCAAGGAGAGAGAAAACAGCTCTTAAAAAGTTATGAGGTTTGTTTGATCTGATGATCTCATGCCCTACTTTTTGTTGGTATTGCTGTTGTTGTTGAGACCAGGTCTTGCTATGTTGCCCAGGCTGGCCTCATGCTCTCAATACTCCCACCATAGCCTGTTGAGTGGCTGGGATTACAGGTGTGTGCCACCATAACCCTTTTCCATGCCCCACTTTGACAGTGCCTACAGCAACATAGAAGCCAGTGCCCTTGGAATACTATGTACTTTAAAAAGAAAAAAAAATCCCTACTAAAATTACTAATGCTAAGTAATTTCACATATTTTCACTTACAACTTATCTTATTCATCTTTACTTTTATCACAATAGTAAATATTCATTGTATAAAATTCAAATAATAACCCCAAGCCTGTGTCCATCAAGATAGACTAGGATATGCTGTTATAACATTCGTAACAAGCCCCAAATCTCAATAGATTATGAGGAATTTTTTTTATCATTCCCACTTCAGTTTAATATGAGTAGGTGTCTTAGTCTATTCAGGCTGCTATAACAAAACACCATAATGGGAAGCTGATAAAAAACAGTTATGGAGTCCAGTAGTGCTCAATCAAGACATTTGTTGATTTGGTGCTGGTGGCACATTAGCCAGTCCCTTCTCACTGTATAGTAGCATGGTGGACAGGGCAAGGTAGCATTCAGAATCTCTTTTATAAGGGTATTCATCCCATCCAAAAACCTAATAAACTCCTAAAACTCTTACTTTTGGGTTTAGTATTTTCATATATGGACTTTAGGGACCATAATAATGGGAGACTATGCTCATTGAAGTCATTCAGGTTGACAGAAACTCTGTTTCCATACATGCTTTCACCATCCCTGTAGCATGAAGAATAGAGCTGATGGTCTCACACTGGCAAGTATAGCTCTGACCAAAAGTGTTATTTCCTCCCTAACCTATTGTTAAAATCTAGTCTCTTGACCAGTCAACCAGAAAAAGTATGATCCTCTTCTCTGATCTGAAGGAGGGGACCTAGGTGTCAGTATACCTCAGGCATACTTGCCTGTTCCAAGCCTTAGAAGCATAAATGTTATTTCCTTAAACCCACCAGTTCCCATTCCAGAGGTAGGAACCCTTGACTTTCAGCTGTTTCATTAGAATTTATTTCCAAATTTCTAACTATTATGCTTATACTGACTGTATTGAGTTGAATAATGCTCTCTGCCCCAAATCATGTCCTTCTCAGAACTCAAAATTGACCTGATTTGGAAATAAGAGATCTATAGATGATATTCATTGAGATGCAGTTATTCTAAAATAGAGTGGGCCCTAAATCCAGCATGACTTATATTCTTACAAGAAGACAACTGAGAAAGACAGATGTGGAGGAAAGACAGCCATATGACACTAAAAGTAGGAATTAGAATTATGCAGCTATAAAGCTAATGTACACCAAGGAGTCCGGCAACCACCAGAAGCTAGAAGAGAAGAATGGAACAGATTAGGAAGTTAATGTAGCACTAATATGAATAAAATGTGTAGTTATTAATGGCATTTATAATTATACCTAACCCCTATTTCCCTTCCCTTCATCTGTCCAATTTTTCATTAGTAATGAACTGTTTAATTATTTTGACTATGCAAACATTGTCCACTGCTAAACCAAGTGACACTTAATGCTTTATTTTCCTGGAGTTCATTATTGCCTCATATTCTCACTCTTTTGTTCTCTGTAAGACTATTCCTAATTGCTATTTTTTCCCAAATGCTTCTACAGGTTCCTTTTCACTACTGTTTTCCATACTGTCAAACTAATAGCAAATGACATGGTAGGGATTGTTGAAAGTGGTTTTTTTCCACCGTGATCTGGCTAGTTTGTGAGATACTTCCTCTCTACTTTCCAATGTCAATATTTGGAGACACTTTTTTTCTAGAGGAATCTTTTACTCCAAGTTGTGTGTAATAGGGAATTAAAAAAATTCACATCATTACTATGTGTTTTGGTTAGCATTTTTGCTTCTGTGACTAAAAGCACCCAAGCAGAGCAACTGTAGAAGAGGAAAAGTTTATTTGGGGACTCATAGACAGCAGACTCCATTCCTCGGGGCTTAAGGGAGGCTGAATATCATGGTGTAAAGGTGTGGCAAAGGGAAGCAGCTCAAATAATGATCAAGAAGCAGAAAAAGAGACTCCACTTGCCAAATACAAAATATATATCCAAAGCTATGCCCCCAATGCTTCACCTCCTTCAGTTATCACTCAATTAATCCCATCAGGTGTTTAATTCACTGATTGGGTTAAGGCTCTCATAACCCAATCATGTCTTCTCTGAACCTTCTTGCATTGTCTTAGATGTGAGCTTTTGGGGGACACCTCACATCCAAACCATAACGCTATGTTTCTAGTAAGGGGCCATTCTCCTGTCTTTTGCCCTCTGTAGTGGCCTACAGTATGAAGTTGTGCTGATTTAGCCTCCACAGAATAAGCCTCAGGTGCTTACCTGACAGGTGGATAAGGAGAACATACGTGGACTTTAAGGCAGTCCTTCTCTTTTCAGTCACATATTCCTACCTTCCAAAGTATCCAGTGTCCCCAAGGCCTGAGACTTCTCAGGGTCTTTACTGGTGTCCTCCTCTTCAAGTACTTAGGGTACAGCCACCTCTGCCCTGCTAAGGCTGTCCTTAATCCATTTCCTCCATCCATTTCGTTACACCAATCCATGGGTACTTCCTGCCCCATCTTCTTTGTGCTTATTAGTTTATGCTTATTTATAATTGTTGTTCTTTTACTAGCTCTATTAGTCAAAATCAAACCAAGAAAATACACTCTAAGTATTTGAAACAATGGTAATTTGATGCAAAGAATCAATAATATAGAAGATACAACTGCCAAGGAGCCAACAGAAGTAATGAGGCAACCCAGAGATTAGCAAAATAGCTCTGCCACCCCATACTGCTTGGACAAAGCGAGAAGGTAAGCTGTGGTAACCCTGGTGGAGCTGTAACTGTGGTAGGTCTACCTGTTGTATAAGGAGCTTCAAAAGACACCCAGCTACTCCGGATCTTCTGCCTGGAGCAGAGAAGTATAGTGAGAAATCCTCTAATTTCTCTCTTCTTACCACCTTCTGTCTCCCACTACCAGTGCTCTTGCTTGCTAATCCCATGTAACCTTGGAAGGCCCAGCCTGGCCAGGGTTACTCCCTCCACATTTGAGCAGAACCAAACAAGGGGATAATAAGAAATGGATCTAAAAACAAACAGTTGTGAGACTGACATGCTGTCATGTTAGTGGACTTTGAAGAAAGATCTGAGATAAGAATGCATTTCCAATCCAGCAGGTTGAACAGAATCTTGCATTGCATCTTAAAAGATGATTTTAAATTATAAATGGTAATTTTTATGGAGATATTTTACACACTATGTCACTTGACTATATAGAAAACAGCTTATTCTGCTCCATGTAGGGATAGTTCCAGAAATAGACCTAATGTGAACAGAAGCTAGCTGCATGACCACCAGCTTATTCTAATTACCCCTACCTTATTTTAGAAGAGGATATTTGGCTAAGATGCTGTACACATGAAAGTTGTGTAGAATCAAATCTCCTTTGAGATTCTTCCTAGAGAGTGCATATACACTTTTTATAGTTCTCTTTATACACAAACAGAATCTTGTATACAGTTGTGAATGGACCCTCCACCAATGGCTACAAATTATAAAAGATCCCATTTACTTGTGAAATTAGGAAGACCAAATGGTGAGTTCTTGCTTTGTGTTCTTCTAGGGTTCAAATAAAATAATCAGTAATATTTCTCTCATATTCTTTCTTTTTCCCTCCTCCCCTTCAGATGTCATTCTCCTGTGTAGTCTTTATTTGGCATCAGATGGTGTCAACAGCTTCATGCTTAAATAGTCCTTGGTGTTTGTTTGGATAGTAGTTAATAGCTGTGGTTCTAAAGTGAGACTGCCTGGGTTCAGATTCTTACTTCTTCACTCATTGCCCCTGTGACCTCACTAAGGTATCTAACTTCCCTGAGTCCCAGTTTCCTCATCTCCAAGGGCAAACAATAATGGTATCCACATTATTGTGAGAGATAAATGGCCATACAAACACATAGTCACAGCACACGCTCATGTGAAAGCATGGTGTTTAATCCTGGCTCAGCAAAAGACAGGAGAATACAAAGATGGAGTTTTTAAGGTAGTCAGAGAGGGAATATACAAAGGGAATATACAAAGTGTGGGAAAGGGGAAATATTTAATATACAGTCAAGCAGTTTCAGGTTTTCAAGCCGGAAGACTTATGTTATATGAGCACTGCGTTTAAATCCTTCCTCAGAAGGTGTTTGCAAGCAGAGAGTCCTTCTGGGTCTGAGGGCAAGAGAACACTGGTTTAGTGTATGTGTTCCTGTTGACATCATTCCACACATCATTTTAAGACTGTGTGCTGACATTATTAGGTATCCCCTGTGGCTAGAACAGTGCTTGGACTCCAGCAGGTGCCCAGTGGATGTTACTGAGTAAATGAATAAATGAGTATTTTTTTAAAAATCAGAAATAATCCTGCTAGTTCTGTACCAAGCTGGAATGTCTAGAAAGTGAATAATAGACAGATATTGCCTTCACATTGAAAAATGGAAGATTTCATGGAAGAGGTGGGAGTTAAGAATCTGTTGAAATTTTTTTAAAAAGGAGAATAAAAAGAGAAACTTTGCTTGACATAATGGTAGACAAACATATGTCAAGCTTGTGTCAGAGACTCAGAGACTCAGTAAAGCAAAAACTCTTCAGTTAGGTGTACTTAGAAGAGAGGTAGGTGTACTGAGCCAAGAGAGGGTTAAAGGGGTACTGAAAGAACACAAGTGATAATCTCTGAGAGAGAAAGCAGAATTCTGGACTTCACCTCACATAGCACTGCTTACTAGAAATAAAATGCGTGACACAGGCATAATTTTTATTTTTTACATTTAATTAGTGCATTATAATTTTATGTTTTCTTTTTTTTTTACATAAAGTTAGGGTTATTATGACCATCATATTCCATCACCCTTGCTGTCCCCATGCCCCCTCCCCCCTTACACCCATGTGAACAGAGATCCACCATTGTTCCCATGTCCTTCCCCACATTATGGATCAGCATCCGCTTATCAATGAGTATATTCGGCATTTGGTTTTCTGAGATTGGCTTACTTCACTTAGCATGATATTCTCCAACTCCATCCATTTACCTGCAAATGCCATAATTTTATTCTCTTTTATTGCTGAGTAATATTCCATTGTGTATATATACCACAGTTTCTTTATCCAGTCATCTATCGAAGGGCATCTAGGTTGGTTCCACGGTTTAGCTATTGTGAATTGAGCTGCTATAAACATTGAAGTGGCTGCAGCACTGTAGTACACTGTTTTTAAGTCTTTTGGGTATAGACCTAGGAGTGGGATAGCAGGCTCAAATGGTGGTTCCATTCCAAGTTTTCTAAGGAATCTCCATACTGCTTTCCAGATTGGTTGTAACAATTTGCAGTTCCACCAGCAATGTATGAGCGTGCCTTTTTCCCCCACAACCTCGCCAACACTTATTGTTGTTTGTATTCTTGATAATTGCCATTCTGACTGGCGTGAGGTGGAATCTTAGGGTAGTTTTGATTTGCATTTCTCTGATTGCTAAAGATGTTGAACATTTTTTTGTATGTCTGTTGATGGATTGTATATCTTCTTCTGTGAAGTTTGTGTTCAGCTCTTTGGCCCATTTATTGATTGGGTTGTTAGTTTTTTTGGTGTTAAGTTTTTTGAGTTCTTTATATATATCCTGGAGATTAGTGCTCTGTCGGATGGGTGTGTGGCAAAGATTTGTTCCCAGAATGTCGGCTCTCTGTTCACTTCATTGATTATTTCTTTTGCTGAGAAGAAGCTTTTTAGTTTGAATCCGCCCCATTTGTTGATTCTTGATTTTACTTCTTGTGCTATAGGAGTCTTTTTAAGGAAGTATGGGCCTAATCCAACATGATGAATATTTGGGCCTATTTTTTCTTCTATTAGACATTGGGTTTCTGGTCTGATTCCCAGGTCCTTGATCCACTTTGAGTTGAATTTTGTGCATGGTGAAAGATAGGGGTTTAGTTTCATTTTGTTGCATATGGATTTCCAGTTTTCCCAGCACCATTTGTTGAAGAGGCTGTCTTTTCTCCAGTGTATGTGTTTGGCTCCTTTATCTAGTATAAGGTAACTGTATGTAAGTGGGTTTGTCTCTGTGTCTTCTATTCTATACCATTGGTCTACATGTCTATTTTGATGCCAGTACCATGCCATTTTTGTTACTGTAGCTTTGTAGTATAATCTGAAGTCAGGTATTGTGATGCCTCCTGCTTCACTCTTCTTGCTAAGGATTGCTTTGGCTATTCTGGGTATCTTATTCTTCCAAGTGAATTTCATGAATGCCTTTTCTATTTCTGTAAGGAATGACATTGGGATTCTAATTGGGATTGCATTAAATCTATATATTGCTTTGGGAAGTGTGGCCATTTTGACAATATTGATTCTGCCTATCCAGGAGCATGGGAGATTATTCCATCTTCTTAGGTCTTCTTCAGTTTCTTTCTTCAGTGTCTTGTAGTTTGCATTGTAGAGGTCTTTCACCTCTTTTGTTAAATTGATTCCCAAATTTTTTTTTTTGAGGCTATTGTGAATGGGATAGTTGTCCTAATTTCTCTTTCAGAGGGTTTATCACTAATGTATAGAAATGCAATTGATTTGTGGGTGTTGATTTTATATCCTGCTACTTTGCTGAATTCATTTATTAGTTCTAAAAGTTTTCTGGTAGAATTTTTTGGATCCTCTAAGTATAGAATCATATAGTCTGCAAATAATGATAGTTTGAGTTCCTCTTTTCCAATTCGTATTCCTATAATTTCTTTCATCTAATTGCTCTGGCTAGTGGTTCCAGGACTATGTTGAATAGCAGTGGTGAGAGAGGGCATCCCTGTCTAGTTCCTGTTTTCAGAGGGAATGATTCCAGTTTTTCTCCATTTAGGATGATATTGGCCTTGGGTTTAGCATAGATAGTTTTACACAGTTGAGGTATGTTTCTTCTATTCCAAGTTTTTCTAGTGTTTTGAGCATAAAAGGGTGTTGTATTTTGTCAAATGCCTTCTTTGCATCAATTGATAAAATCATATGATTCTTAACTTTAAGTCTATTGATGTAATGTATTCATTGATTGATTTCCGTAGGTTGAACCAACCTTGCATCCCTGGGATGAACCCCACTTGATCATGGTGCACTATTTTTT
>PVHX01016022.1:0-44638 GCA_004024805.1 Geosciurus inauris
ATAAAAGAAATGATGATATTTGTTGCAATCCTCGACTAGGAAAACATTCGTGATGATTCAGTAAATTCCAGGGTGCACCTCATTTGCTACTGGGGTCAATAACTAGCTGTAACTGAGCTCTGCTGTCAAAGGGCTCCCCCTATAGTGACCACAGGCATGACAAATGGAAGAGAAAATCATTTCAGAATTCACTATAAAAATATAATGTGTATTTTTCTAAAATATTGATTTCTTTATTGACTAATACAAAACTAGATTATCAAATATAATTTCTAACTGAAACAATAGTAATATCCATCAGTGAATGTTGTGACCATTTTTGAGCTTAATCTTTGTTCTAAAAATTTTGCTCATGTATTCACTGAGTAAATGTTTCCATTTTGTTAAAATTGTGCTATGGTAAATCTGATTATTTGGCTTAATATCAGTTTTAATTTTGATGATCTAACACGCATAACTATCATGTTTATTTTTTCTTAAATCAACTAATTAAGATAAATACAAACCATTCAAAGCTAGGAGAAAAAGATCACTTGCACCACCAAAAATAATTAAAGTATCAATTCAATTGGTTCTTGACATATATTGTTAGTACTTTTCAGGGAAATTCTTATTTTTTACGATTTCCAACTTACTTAAGCTAAAAGAAAAATAGCCCTTGCTTCATTTTTCTATTAGAGACTATCTCCAGGGACAAACTTCACCTTGCAAGGTTCAAAGAGTTTAAAGACCAATTGTTTGGAAACATCAACATGAGAAACATCCACTTTCATGCATTAGTACCTGATTTAATGAGCAAGGCTAGAAAGGAGCAGGCAGAGTGGTCAGGTGACAAATTGAGAGTCCAAAAACTAAAGATGCATAAATGGGGTACGATGATTCTTCCTATCTCTCTATATTAAACTAGAAGCTAACAAGACATCAACGAAGGATGTGTGAAAAATCACTGGGTGCAACTCAAGAGCTGAGAAAGAAATGCTGACAGGCTGGAAATGGCAAGCAAAGATGGATGGGACACAATGACAAGATGCACTTGCATGGTGAGCTTTTTTAGCGTGCAACTTATTCATTTTATGGCTGTATTAGTAATACAATTGAAATGCTATGATCTGATTACATACTTGAGTATTCAGATTACAATTCTTTTATTAGAAGCAATAAACCAAGTCTGTTTTTTAAATCCTTTTTTTATTCAATAAAGAATAGAGTTAAATGCACATAGGGAGAGGATAAGAGCTTTTCACTCAAGGGAACTCAGGGTTGCTATTTGGAGAATTTCCAAAAGATTAAGTTATAGCATTGGGAATTTATGGTTTCCAGGACTTGAGAAGCTTATTTCATGACTGTGTTTCATCCTTGTGGTTGATATGAACTTTAAAAAAAATGTTCTGGTAAGTACATTAGCTCTCTACATAATGAAGAATCCATGCATACAAGTCCATAAGAACTAACTGGCAGTACTCTGTAATTTGCTGAATTTGTAAGTAAAGTTATTTTTTTTCTGTCTGGTTAAAGAAAAAAATACCCACTTTCTTTTCAACAGCCTACACAGTCATCCCCATGACTCAAAAACTATGAATTCAGTTTCCACCTTTAAATTTCTACTGTTGTTTTTGCAATACATAGATAAATATTAAAGTTATTAAAATAGATGGGTACATTAGGCCCAGGAAATAACTTGTTTAGTCCAATAGTTCCAAAGCTCCAGAGTCAAGACCTGTGAGATGACAGCACCAGCATCACTGTGTATATCGTACTTCTATTTTGCAATCTGTTTATAACAGTCACTTTAACTGTTATCACCCCTAAAAGGTAAGCTACTATCATAGTCAGACTTTCTAGTCTCCCTCTGAACATGTGGAGAGCAGTGGAGGAAGTAGGCATCATATTAAAAAGTGACATCCAAATGCCTCATTTCTCAATTTGGAGAAATTTAAGTACCTAGTGGTGCACTGGGAGAACAGAAATCATAGGATAATTTTAACACTTCTCCAAGGAAGAACAATTTTATACAATGGCATGAAACTTGAAACTTCTCTTTCATATTAAAACAGACATGACTATATATTCTGGAATAAAAAGGAAAAATGTGTATAAATTTTAAAGATAAAGCATGACTTCAAAAAAGTGGTTGTGATAACACTTCACCCCTCAAGGTATGCTTTTACTGTTCTTTGCCTTTAGAAGTGCCTTAGGACAAAAGCTGGAGAAGCCCCAGGCTGAGGGGTTTTTTAGAAACCCAGTAAGATGGGCAATATTTACCTTGGAGCTTCCTGCTACTTAAAGAAGACCATGCACTAGCAGCTGTGTGAATTTAACCATACTTTCTGCCTTACCCTATATTCCTCAGCTGTGAGAGTGATCAGGTTAAACTTCCAGATTATTTTCAGCTCTTTCTCTGATCTATGTGGGTAGAAGTAGGGGATATAGAGTTCCTGGAAGCAGGGAAAGATGTATGTAACTCATAACGTTTGAACCAAAAAAAAAAAAAATGAAGACATCTGGTCTCAAATTAGAAGTTGAAAATGAACAGAGAGAAACAGGTGAGAAAATTGCTAAGATAAGCTGTACTGTTAAATAGCACTATCTTTTACTGTGCTATATGCTATATCTCAATGAATTTTACGATAGCCCTAAATGTTGTTAAAATTGTTTTCATTTTACTGAAAGCAATGAGACACAGAAATGTAACTTGCAAAATGTCATACAACATATCTGGCTTGACTCTCAAGTTCCAATTTTCAACACTGTGCATCACTGCAGGACTAAAACTTGCAGACATGGAAAAATGGACTGAGGCTACCTTGTCAATGAAGGATCCAAGATTTACAAGTTTGTTCTGGACGGAGAAAATTTGCATGGTACTTAGTGCCCTGAGTTTAGAGATGCAGAAATCTCTTTCTACTAACTCTTTGGAGGGAAAAAGAAAAGACAAAATAAAAGGAAAGGTTAGAAGGGAATAAGAGACAGGGGATCAACCCCAATTCCTACCTTTTCCCAGAATGCCATCTTTTTAGCTTAAATTTTGAACTCCTTAAAAATGAAAATGCATAGACTGGGTTCTGAGATTTTATCAGTCATGTGTACTTACTGTGAATGAATTTCTGCTTCTTCCCAGAGAGCTGATTTTGAAGAGGAGGGAAGCTGTGACAGGATTCTGGTGGTAGTGGTCAGGTTGCAACATTCTTTACTATTCTTGACTATGCTTCCAGCATGACAGGTAGTACAGATTGTGTCTCTGTGACCAGTTAGATAAGGATAGTTGCAAGTAACAGAAATACCCTTGAGCTGGGACACATAATATTGTAGGAATGCAGGGCTTCAGGGAAAATGTGAACCACACTCCTGTGGCTTATAGATAGCCCAGTGAATCCCTGTCTCTCTGCCTTTTCCCTCTGTTCATTTGTTTCTCTTTCATTCTTTCTCCGTTAAGACTGGCTTTCTCCATTTCTTCAATTGCATAAGGAAAACCACAACTGCCAATAGTCACCTAGCATATATCTCTATTCCAAAGTCAGGACACATTAAAATGACTTGGACACTGGAATCTCAGGCTCAGTTCCAAATCATTAGCCCTCCTGGCTGCTCAAAGCCTCAGAGAGTCCAGCTACTGTCATTATAACCATGTGAATGGCAGAGAGGAAGAAGGAATTTTCAAGAACATAAAACCATCAAAAGTTGGAGTCATAACCCAACTAGGATCTACTCTACAGAAGGAAATATTCTCCAATAAAACCTGGATAATTCATGGCTCTATCAGAATTTTTTTCCCCAGAAGTCTCCTGAGGCAAGGTTTTATTACTTAGATGGTTAGATTGTAACACAATTTCCCAAACTATCTCTAGAGAATAACTTTAATGTTGTAGTTGTATTACATTTATTCATATCCTTCTTCTAAAAAGGCTTTGGGGCAGCTTACAAAAAGAAAATATGATTTTCTTAATGTAGCCATGGCTATAGAACATTAAAATAATGTGACTAAACTCAGTATCAGGCTTGGTCCCAAATCTGATATTAAGACCCACAAATCCTCATATTTTAGTTGCCTTACTTAGGAACACAGCACATCAAATAGAGCTGTTTGAGATATTTGATGCTCTGATCCATCTGTCAAATAACCACAACTATGCCTGTATAATTTACGTGAAATCAGGAGAAATCTTTCTCGTGCTCAGTAAGAATAAGACTGCCTGCAAAGTTAAACTCACAGAGAAATTCTATCTGCAAAATATTTTTTGGTTTCATGGTTAAAAGTCTATGAAATTCTCTTATGAATAGTGTCAGAAGGTGCTAGAATCTTCTTTAATTCATTTATTCATTCACTTGCTCAATAAATGTTTACTGAACACATCTACTCTATGCCAAGTACCATGATATAAGTAGTGAGAGGGAAAGGCACAGTCACAGTCTACTCAACAAGACTGCACATTCAGTGCTCTGAAGATGAAGTACATGTGAACCAAGAAAATACAAAGAAGAATGTTGGCCAGGACGATTCAAAGGCCACTCACCTCAGAGGCATCTTCATGGTAGTCTAACAGGAACTACAAATAGTTAAATATGGCTAGAGTGTATGAATTAAAGAAGAAAGTAAGCAACTGTGAGAAATGTGACTGTCTTCTTAATTCTTCTTAAAAGCAAGTATCCAGTCTATTAACAGACACGTGAAGAGCACTCACTATCTGTTCTCAACACGTTCCCTCAGATACTCAACTAGGAGCAGGTGTATACCACATGTCACCTTCCTCCATATACTGTAAAACTCAAGGCCCTATCTTGCAATCAGGGTCCCTGATTGCAACTTTCTGGGCTTCCTGTAAGACTTTAGCCACTAGGGGCACTCTCACTGACTTATTCATAGCAACTAACTTTCCAGCAACAGCAACTCCTCTTGGAATCATTTCTTCCTATCGTCCAAAACACTGTAAGGTTGTGTCACATTAGGATACAATATAAATTAATGCATAACAATGTCATGATGTAAGGATACTTCCCAAATTTCTTCATGGATGAGTACCATCTTGTTCATCCCTCTAGTGTGTATTGTGAAAACCCTTGGACTCTACCACTGCTCTACCCCATCAAATGTTCAATTTTCCCATAGCTTTTCTAGACTCTGTTCCTTACCAAAATTCTTTTTCAATCTGATTTCTGAATTACAGCATCACTAGGAACTTTACTCTCATGAACATCAATGCTCTTTAATTCAACTAACAACACTTAACTCCCAAAATTCAAGACTTCATAATCTTTTGTATCTCTGTATCCAAGCTCAATTCCCACTATATCCCTCAAAATTCTTCACCACCAACCCTCATTGGGACTCTATCCAAGTCCATTCTTGATGCATTATATTCAATGATTATACATATTAAAAGAATAATTAACTAATTTCCTTACTTTACTATCAAAGTTCACTTTTTTCTATATAGCTTTCTGCCAAATATGGCTTTTAATCATTATAATTAATGTAAGTATCATTTCAACATTGATTAGCCTTCTATCTAAAGTGAAACTGGCTTGACATCTTCTTTTGACTGGGCTAACTCATCATAGTGAATAATAAAATTTCTGTCAGAATTTTTCAAATGCATAATATAACTCCACCCTCTTATTTTTGCTAAAATGAGTGAATTCCAGGCTAATTAAAGGATCCCTTTGAGATCTTCAGGCTATCTGATTATGTAAGAATTTTCTTGAGCCTCATAATTGAAGAATATGAGTTCACAAATAAAGCTAAGCCATATCTAATCCACTTCTAGAAAGTACATATAGAAAAACATGAGACAAAAATATTTAGGATAACAACGTTTTTATATTAAATATTAAATTCTCTTGTTACTGTCCATAAGAGAGGGATATAAATTCTCTATCCCCATAGTAGTTTAAAAACAGTAAACATGTCCCAGATTGTTTATTCAGATTAAGCTACACCTTGATCTAGCAGATAGATATGTTGGTCAGTTATCTCAGAGTTACCACTCTACCTTGTATATGTGTGTGGGTAGCTTTGGGACATTCCCTATCCATGGTTGTTCTTGTCCTTCTGTTCCCCTTTCTCATTTTCAGTTTCTTCCTCACCTACCTTGTAAAAACCCTGGCAGAAAAATATTATAAAGTTCTAGAAATGTCTTGTTCCTAAAATTTAAATACCATATTCATCAAAAAATATTTACCAAGGGTTGATATACCTTAGACATAAAGTCAGAACTTTAAACCAACATGGGGACTGAGGTGAACCCTCTCAGACATTCAAACTCTTATCACATTGAAGAAAACAATCCCAATGGGAAAAGACTCCTTAAAATGTACTTTGAGCTGAAACTTATTCTCAATTTTTAAAATTTTAGTTAATTACCAAGTGAAATCATAGTTTGAACTCTAAGTATTGCCAACTATGGAGTTACAGGCATACCTGAATCTTGCCATCTTAAAATCAGGTATCAGTTCATTTCAGCATAATCTATAGAGGTGTTCATTTTATTTTTCAACATTTGCCAAGACAATATTTTCAAATATACTCTTAGGTGCATTGAAATGTGCAAAAAATCATTTTGGTTCAGAAAATATTTATGATAGCTCTAATAAGCTCACACTAGAGCCAGTTAAAAAGAAATATACCAAAAAGAAAATAGAAACTAGAATTTTGCAGGAATTCCTAGGCAGGAACTAAACCAGAAGAACAGGAAATAAGTGATAGAAATGAAATACCTGTGGGGAAAAAATGTAGAGGTTCAAACAGCAACAAAATACCTTCCTTGAACATATTTATGAACAAGTTGTAGCCCTTCAGCATTTTCAAATGACAAGAAATAAAACTTATCTGACTTATCTAAAAGATTATTTACAAGAATCTGGTGCTCATCCTATGATACTAGAGCCATTTTGAGGAAAGGCATCAGCAGTTGCCAGTATCAAGATTCCCTCAAATAATCTGTTTGAGTAAAATCTGTGTAAAAATATTTTCATTTAAAATATATAAATATTAGCATACATAGTTTGTGGTGTTTCTTTTTTTCTTTCTTCCTTTTTTATGGTTTTATTATTATCTATTGCTGTGTAACAAATCACCTCAAAACATAAGAGCTCAGAGCAATAACAAAGAATTATCGTCCAACTCTACCTCTATGGGTCAGAAATTGAAGGATGGTTGATCTGTGTGGTCCTGTATTAGACTGTTACAAGGCTGAGATTAAGATGGTGACCACATCTGCAGTCATTTGCAGATTTTCCTGGGGTTGGAGGATCCACTGCCAAAATGGTTCACTTACATGGCTGTGGGCAGGAGACTATGTATCTTACCACACAGAACTCTCTATGGGGCCACTTGAGTGTCTTCCTAAAAATAGCATCTAGTTTCCCCCAGAAGGAGTGATCCCTGACAAAAAGAAGATATAATGCCTTTCATGTCCTATTCTCAAAATCTTCATCATTGCTTTGGGTTCTATATTAGTAGCACTCCTACCTATAGAATGTGTAGCCCCACTCTGCACTACTGCCATACATTTGCCAGTCATTACATCTTGAGCCATCCATTAGATGGATTAGCCATCCATTATTCGCTAATAATTACTTGCACCTTAAATAGAATAGGTCCACTAGGTTCTCAAAGATGAGCTCAGCCCATCGACAAATGTCATGTCTCCCTCCTGAGAGTAAAAACTGGCATCACCAGTGACTTCTCTGATTATTTCTCTGAGCCATTGGTTCAGGTACTCCTTCTTCCAAGTCCAGTGTTTACATTCCTGGAGCCAGTTCAAGGCTAATCCTACCCTTGGCAGTATAAGTCTTCTCTTGTACCTTATTCCGAGACAAGGTATTTTTTTCCAATTTCTGCAGCTACCACTGTACCTGTGAAGGGTATAGGTGTCCCTTTATAATGTGTCTATTTTCCTTAGGTGTGCATGAATGTAATCATAATATGCTATTACCAGAAATTTCCTAATGGCATTATATAATTAAGGAAAGGTAGGGAAAGCAAATAATTGTTACATGTTACCAAGAGCTTTGGTTAGTATTTTACCTATAGCATTTCATTTTATTCTCCCAATCACTCAACAAAGTGGAATTTATCAGTCCCATTTTATAACTATAAACCTAATGTTCAGAGTAGTTACATAAATAGTCAAGGAACCCCCAGTTACTCAGTTGAGTCAAAATAAATTAATCTTCTGAAGTTAAATCTATACCCTTTCCACTCTATAATGTTGCTTTAAAGTTTTTTAGAATTTTCTAAAAGTAATTACAGAAATGTCTAATCAAGTCACAATGTTCATGGAGCCTATAAATCCACATACAAGTTCCTAATGCTTTAGCTATACTATAATCTAACCACATACTTGCTTAACAAATTCAATTTCAAATTTGAGAGAAAAAAAGATTCTTGATTTATCAATGCTAATTTATATAGTACTATCTTACATGTTCTTCTAGAATCTTGCAATCTAGTTTTAAGTAGGGTATATATAAATAATCTATTTCCTTTCATAGTATTATGACATAAATATCTAAGAGATATATATTGTACTTCTATGGATGAAACCTCTAGAGGATATCTAAATTATTTTTGAAGGTATCTTTTTTGTTTTATAAAAGGTCACTGAAAGCTATGAAAGCATCTTTTTTTTTTTTTTGCATGTTATAGAAATTTTGTTGTAGTAGAATCATCAGTGACAAGACCTCCCTCCTATTCTACTGGAATAAGCATGAGTACTTTTATCAGTAATTATTCCTAGGATTTCTGTAACCCTCTTGCTCAGATTTTTTACCATTAGATCCAAAAAATAAATATAATTTTGACTTTAATTTTCTCTCAGTTAATCATATCTTCATATTTTGTCATGCTTGACATAAACTCCAGTTATTGTGAAGAATCACAGGAACTCCTAGGTTATAAGAAATCATCTCAAAATGCTCTCATCATTTCCATCTCTGATAACAGAATGTCTTTATCTAGTGACATCTAGATGATGCAAACAGCAAAAACTCAGAGGTAATTTCCCCAAAGCTTATTGAATCTACTCCTGGCCATGAGCACTCATTACAAAAAGCATCTGTTCAGACTAAGTGGAATTAAAAATATAAATTACACTGGGCCAACAATTATGAGTCATCTGTTGAAGAATCAGATGTATTCAATATTTGTTATGAAGTCCAGAATTGATAAAACTTTTAAAGTTATGCTTAAGAGGGGGAAAACTCTCCATTTAATGTTATATAGAAAAATATCAAATGTACCTCTGTACTGCCTGAGAGTAGTGCTCATGCCCTGGTTAAGAGACACTAATTAATCCTAGGTTCTCTGCTCTTGTCCCACAAAATAAATTATAAAACAACCAGTGACAATAACCTTTTAAATAATGTTATTTTAGTTATTGTTAAGTTGTTTAGCACTTAACAATATTGTGTGCAAGAGAAAGGTTCAGTCTTTTTTATTTTTTTGTATGCGTGATCTTTAGATTTACTATTTACTTGTTTTTACTTAGAAGTCCTCATTTGTGAAAAAACCTTTCAAAGAAGATCATTCATTTCTGTGTGGTAAAACTAGGTTATGAAATAATGCATAATCTAAGCCATTCTGCATTTAATGCAAAAAGCTCACAGGAAGAAATACATCTAAATTCCAATTCAGTGACATTATTGAGATTCAAACAATTGTTTCTTCTCCACTGTAGCCAAAGGCATTTATAATATAAGATTTCATTGCAATGGATAAAGAAAGTGATTATCTGATCTTATAGAGGAAGAGGGAGCACACTTATCTTAGGCCTGCTGCTTTGGTGCTTGCTGCCCATACTCAATGAAACTGCCTGATAAAGGAGGCACCTGTAACAAGTTTTCTTCTTGGCCTTTTGAACTTTAGAACCAAGTCTAATGCTTTTTAAAAAGTATTAGGCCCAAATGGACATGGAGTCTGAGATAGGAGCTCTAGCTCTAAAATCACATTATCTTGAGTCCAGACCCCAGAATCAATACCTACCAGCTTTTATTTTAGGCAAACTCATTAATCTTTCTAAATTTGAATTTGATATTTTAAAAAGAGGAGGTCAAAATAATATGTATTTCAGTGAGGCAGCATAAGAATATAATATAATAAGGCTTATGGAACACCAAGTCCAACATCTAGCACAGAGTACGTGTCAAACAAACAGCAGCCATTCTACTTAAGTATGGTTCTTTCCAATACTACTTAAGTGAGTAATGGTAATGGAATAAAAAGGAAAAAATATCAATAATTACCTTCACAAAGGGAAAGCACTTTGTAAATCTTGATTCTTCCCATCTTAAGCAGAATATATCTCACTCAAACATGAAACTGTCACTTACTTTTTAAGAAAATTCTTTAGATGTTCTGATTTTTTATTGATCTTTTCTAAATTCTTTTCAGTTATTTCCCTCCTTTATTGTTGATTAACAGCCTTTAACCTAATGTACTTAACAATATTGTGTGCAAGAGAAAGATTCAGTCCTTTCTATTTTTTTGTATGCATGATCTTTAGATTTACTATTTTATGCTTTGTCTATATAGACCAAGGTGAATTAGGTAATAGGTGAATTTAGGCAAAGTGATGTTTATCTAAGAATAATTTTGTACTAAAATTAATTTTATTTATTTAGCTCAATAAATTACAACTCTATGTCACCTCCATTGGCCGGGACTGACCACAGGAACAGAGTATTAAAAGGAAAGGATTTATATTAACCAGAAATCTTAAAATAATTGTTTATTTGTTGCAGCAATCTACAATTTGTGGGCATTTAGTCTTATAAAGCCTCCTGTAAATAGGTATAATAACAACATATTTCCTCATATACATTTGTATTCTTGTACATTTATTGTCTTTGCTATTCCTGGTACTATGTACATTTCTAAGAAGTATATTAAAACATAGTTCAACTATATTTAGGCACTATAGTTTTGGGAGGAGAATGGAGTAATAATAGTAGTTAATATGTTACTTCCTTAGTAACATGTTTAAATGTTTCAACAGCTCTATTAGACTTAAAATATGAACATGAGTAGTTAGCATTAGGAACATGTCAGTCGATTCATGTACAAACTTCACAATCCAATTCCTCCTCTCTAAAATCATATGGCATTTGTAGAATAACCAAAAGTAGATTCCATTTATTTCATCAAGATATAAACTTATTTATCCTCTAGTATTAATCATTAATCCACAGAATTTTATATATAACATGATTGAATATGCTAGATAATGCATTATTCATTAGAAAGCAGAAATCACGTAATATTTCAATTATGATATGTTGTCATGGAAACTTTTCAATGTTTTCCATGGTGTCAAACTACTTATTTTCATTTTCAAATGCTGAAGAAGGAAGGAATGAAAAAAACCACAGTTCCCATAAGTCATGAGAAATTATGGATAAAACTCCTTTGAAAAGAAAAAAAGTTCACAGATTTCTTAAAATACAGCAAAGATAGTTTTCTTCAACATAAGCTAAATAGCTAAAAAATTGAAACTATATTTTTGCTTACTACCCCCTAGATGAGTGTGGGGGATAAATTTCAGTTAGGAGCTTTAGATTTTTGTTAATATAATTGCATAGTAGATGCATAAATTTAAAAATTTTTAAAGGCTGCCATTTAATCATCACAGAAATACTATCAATAGGTGTGGTATTCTATAGTCAAATTTTTCCCAGGCCAGACTTTGACAGTTCAGGGTCAGATATTGACACTGTACCAAGGTATGTGTTGAGTGGGTCCATCTCAAGATAAAAGAAAAAAAAAAGATGGTGTAAAAAGGAAACTTTTCTTTTGTAATTCTTGCCTGAAAACATACTAATTTTGACATGTTTATCAACTATCCTAAAAATCTATCGTGCATTCTGGATATATCCACCAGAGAATAACAAATGATATTGTCACGTTTTCCCAAGATGTCTGCCATTCATGTCACTCACCTGTTTTCTTATTCTGAGTTTGGAAAGCTAATGGTTAATTTTTATATCACCATTATGTGTCAAGATGTGTTCTGGGGCTGAGGGGGAGCATTGTTTTATACAACTGACATAAAATCCATTTAGAATGAGTGTGATTTTTTTCTGTTTTGAAGACCAGAGAGCTATAGATCAGAATTTACATCATTCTGAGTTGTGAAGTCTAGATTCAAATCCAGATCATGTGACTTTTAATTTATTTTTTCCCTAGTCCTGTGAACCTGGGCCTTTTGTATGCGAGGAAAGCATTCTACCTCTGAGCTAAATCCTCAGTCCAAGAGAGGAAACTATATTAGAAGTAAATTGAAACTTTCTCCATTGCACTTATTTTAGGAAAGTGAAATTCAAGCAGTTGTTGAGAAAGTTGAAATTAAGTATTTTATAGTGTTTTGCCTTTCTGTTATTTTTATAGTTTCAGTGAAGCAGAATTTACAGGTTCCTTATAAATTAGAGAACTGTTTTTGCTTTTCTCTACTTTTTTCTTGTTCAAATAGTGCTTTGACATATAGTATCTTATGAACATATATGCTGAATATTGCTATTCCTCACCTGCCTTTTTCTAATCCTTCCCTTCATGAGTTCATTAATTCAACAAATATTTATGGAGAATTTGTTATGAAAGAAGATTTTGCTAGGAAGTAGTAATATATTGATGAGTCCCAAGAGTCATTTCCTCATAGAACTTAAATCCTAGTGAGATTAAAAAAAAATTAAATCCATTACAGATTGCAAGGCAATTCTACCAAAAAAAATCAAAGTGATAAAATCAATAACATCAAAAGCAAAATTCGCTCTGCAGAAAGAGCATTTACACTGACAACTGAAAGAAGACAAAGGAATTGGCTTTGAAGAGTGAGGTGAAGATTATTTCAGAAGGAGCAAAGGCAAATTTCCTAAGACATAATTTGATATGTCAAAGGGATGCCTTGCTTTACACATTCTCAGGTGAACTGCATTCATTTCCTTGCCAGCTGAGTTTTATTCTAATATGAAACACGGTAAAATTCAAAACTCACTCTTAAACCCATTGCACAACAATTATGATGTGGGTTCTAGATCCAAATGGTCTGACCCTGCCTCTGCCCGGAGTGTAATTTTGGACATGATACTCAACCTCTTTATCACCTTATCAACTGAAACATCACAACAATAATGGAATCAACTTCTTAGAACTCTTACAGAAATTAAATGAGTTAACACTAGGGGAATGCCTAGGAAAGAACTTTGTTTCTATAGAGAAATGTCATTTGCTATTAAGACGATTGTTGTAAAAAAAGATGAAAGATAAGTGTTAGCAAGAATGTGGAGAAAAGGGAACCCTGGCACACTGTTGGTGGGAATGTAAATTAGTGCAGCTATTATGAAAACAATGTGAAGATTCTTCAAAAAATTAAAAATAGAACTGCCATATAATTCATCAATCCCCCTAGTGGGTATATATCTAGAGGTAAGGATACCAGTATGTCAATGAGACACTTGCTCTCCATGTCCATTGCAGCACTGTTCACAGTAACCAAAGTATAAAATCAAACTAAGTGTCCATCAAAGGAATCAAACTAAGTATCCATCAAAGGAGAAATGGAGAGAAAACAGGCTATATGTACAAAATGGAACTCTATGCAGCCTCAAAAAAGGAAATCTTGTCATTTGCAACAAGATGAATGAAACTGAGTGACATTTTATTAAATAAAGTAAACCAGGTGCAGAAAATCAAAGGTCATATAATTTCTTATATGTGGACTCTAAAAATAATTGAACTCATAGAAACAGAGTAGAATGGTGGTTACTCAGAGCTGGGGAAGGGAGAAGGTTGTGGGGAGATACAGGCCAAAGGATGTAAAATATTAGGAGAAAAGATCTATTGTACAGCACAGTGATAATAATAATAATATAATAATGTTTTACATTATTGAAAATTCTGTGTGTGGACATATACAAATATATTTAAATGAAAAGTTCTTAAAATATCTCCTTTTAAAATTAGGCTTTGTGAATCAGTTTTTCTTCTGCATTGTTTATATGAATGAACTCAAAGTTAGGACAACAATGAAATTAAAAGAAAATTAAGATTTTAAGTAATATCTCTTTTTGTAACTTCATATCAATATATAAGATTCAAATTTGAATGCCATTTCTAGGAATAAATTTATTTGCTCAAGCCCTACATATGACTACATTAACCCAAACCAAAAAAAAATAGAAATATTTTCTGTTCTTTGATGCATATACAAAATTTATCAGTGCTAAAGGACAAATATATTTGAATAAATATATTCATTTTCAACAGCTCACAACATTCTATTTCCCTTACTGTTTGATTTTTAATTTGTATTTTTATGCCCATCATATAAACGATGAGTTTCATTTTGCTCTTATTTTATTAAAGGTCTGTAGTGGTCGAGCACACATTTCACATTCAGTGCAATGTATTAATAAAAAGAATTTACATATACTAAAATTAACATAAATTTTACTGCTGTTTATGCATCCCATCCAGTCATACTCAAGGCAGGTCATGGGTTGTTTGTCTATGTTGCAAATGGAAATAAATCAAATTATTCATACATCTCAACTGCAAATCCATCAATGTGATATTTTTACACTTTTCTCTTATGTATTTGTCTCTTAGCAGTATATCTTGACAAAGCACATGCAACAGAAGTTTAAATTTTTAGTGTAATGACTTTAAACTCAAGGGAAAGGAACTTCAATAATTTTTAAAATGCAATATTTACTATGAGCTGCTATAGAAGATTTTATAAATCTAACTTCAATCAAAGTATAACTAAAAACCTTTGTTTCTGCAGCAATCTCAATGGGCCTTCATGGCTCTCCCACAATGCCTCTGGTTTCCGGGTCTCTCTCCTCCATTTCCCATAAGCCTCCACTCTGACCTGCTAGAGCTACCTGTTTAGAACAATACCACCTCAATTCCTTACTAGGTACTCTCAAAGGTCAAAACAAAGCATGAACCATTTCCCCTTTTCGAAATGCAAAGTATATTAAGGAAGGAGAAAAATGATTAAAACTGTTACTAAAAGGGTGGTATATCTAAAATGCTTATATTTAAAAATTTAATGATTTGCCTTTGGCACAAACAGAAATACAAAGAAATTTAATTTTGCTATTCTGAGATAATTGCAGGATTTGCAGAGTTAATTAAATAATTACAATACTGAAGAAGAGTTCAGAAAAAAAAGACACTGAACTAGAGTTTTATGATGAAGATGATAGCCTGGTAAGGGGTTTCTGGGGCTTTATATGTACCTTATTAGGAAATTGAAGCCTTTCATGACACCAGAACTAACGGTCCTCGCTTAGTCAAGTACTACTAGTTCAATCTGAAACTCAACAGAGCAACAACATTGTCCTTTTCTGTTATATAACATTGTTCTTTCCTATTTCTTGGTCCTGATTTCCTGTATATAAAATATTATTTTGTTCTTATAATAATCCTTTTAAATCCCTTGTCAAAAAAGACATGGTTTCATCACATAAATTCTAAAATAGCATTTGCAATTATGGAGAAAACAAATATCATAGCAGGATTCCAAATATTTTCTAGAAATTTATTTTTACTTCCTGGTCACACACAGATTAACTTAATGTTAATCTTAATGTTAACATTAACATTACACTTAATTACTTTAGTCCTCTTCTAACTGAAAAAGAGATTATTATTACTATCTCTAGAGCTAATATTTATTGAATGCTTACTATGTTAGTAAGCATAGAAAGGGCATTTTATGTACGTCATCTCACTCTATTTTCACATCATCCATTAATTATGTAATATAGTTTCCTCATTTTACAGACATAATACCAATTGCCCACTTAGAAAGCTTGAAACAAACACACAAAAAAGGTTAGTAATTGTAGCTTCTATCTCATAGGGAATAAGAATTTTATGCCTTGAAATAACAACTGCTGCCCAGAATGAGCTCGACTACTTCAATCTCAATTAAAATATAGAAAATAAACCTCCCAACTGTTAAAAAAAAAAGCCTGAATATTGAAAGTAAAATTCTATGCATAAAAAGCAAATATAATAAATGAAAACAAGATGAAAAGTTGGCAAAAACACAAAAATCACTTGAGAAATAACTTAACTCTGACTATTACAACCCACTCTTCTACCCACCTTTTCACAGATCTTGCCATGTCAGTGTGGATCTTCCTAAATTAGAAAGAGAACCAAAATTGTGGCTGTCCTTCACATTGTCTCATTGTTTCCTACAAAGTATTGGGGGCAGAGACTGTGATGGTTGAGTAGGTGGAGAAATTGTACAGCTATGTCATATCATAAAGAAAAATGAAGAAATTAGTACCACTGAAGGTGCTGCTCAAATAATATATTGTCTGCAAAGTGTGTGATGGAGGATGATTTCTTCTTTAGAAAATGTACTTTTGCATCAACTCCAAAACATACATGTTGCTGGCAGTGCTATAGATGGAAGGTGCATATGTTACCTTTCCAAATAAGTAAAGTATCCACAAAGTAGGATCTTTGAGTCAACTGGTGGGCTTTGGGATTTAAAAACAAACAAACAAACAAAAATGATTAAAATGCATCACTGGCAATAGAACTCTGGAAAAGAGAAGACTTGGACACTCACCTGGCAGCTTTAGTTCGAAGACATGCCAAGTTCCCATTAGGTGTTAGAATACTGAGACATAAATGTAGACTTGGATTAATTGAAATCATTGCTACTGTTGTTCAGAGGCAATATTTTGCATAAGTAACCATTTTGAAAGCACATATACTTTCAGGAATAGCTGCTTTTATGAATACATAGTAGCATTCTAAATAGTCCTAATTGGAAATTATTGGTGAATTTTTCCCAAATTCTTGCTCATCTGAAGATTGGGCTCTCTGTCACCATTACAAAATTTGCCTCAATTTACATTAATAGTTAGTACTCTTGTGTACTTTTACACAAGGTATATTAACTATTATTTCATTTACAATTGGGATGAAGTAAATCAGAATTCTAGATAAAATGGCCTCCATTGGGAGCCGGAAATCTGGTCGTAAACCCAGCTCTGACCAGACTTGGTAATGTGACCCTGGCAAGTCTTCTTAGATCTCTCAGGCTCACTTCCCCCATTGGTGAATGAAGTGGTGAGAACAAATGACAACCAAGGGGGACGAGGCAGGAGAGAAAGAACCAGTCTTTCTTTAAGTTCTAAATGTACACAGTAGACACAATCAGAGTAAGAAAACACCACTCCCTGTCCTAGACAAATATCTCAAGGAAAAGCAAACAAAACCTAATGCTCATTTCATTAATTTTACTAACTAGCATATCTCTAAAGCAATAAGACAGTCTGGTAAAGTAGAGCCCTCTAGCCTGATCCATTTTGGAGACACATTGAGGATGCTGTGAAAAATATACCACTCACCACAGCCCAGCTTTAATGTGAAAGTTCAGTGATTAAAAAACAAACAAGCTCCTTGCTTTTTTATGGGTTCATAACCATCTAAACGATTTCTACACAAACTTTGCTTTGATCATTCACCTTACAAAAGTTGAAGCAGTGAATGTAAAATCTACTGGACAATGACAGCGTATGATCTGACACTAAAGAGATGTGTTTTTCTTCTCAATATAGAATCCACGTGTTTCATCTGTTAGAACGGAGTGCAGCCACATCTCAAACTGATGGATTTGAATGAAATACAAAAGGGCTAGTTAGCAGGCATGCATTCTCAAGATAAGAAATTAATGATTCCAGGAAAAATGGCATGGCTCTCATTAAAATTTGGAGACATGCTCATGATCTGTGTGTCCCAGACATCTAATGCCTTACTTTCTCACTGAAGGGAAAGTTGAATTGCATTTATCAATAAAATGACAAACAGCAAACTAGAGTTTTTTCCAAATCACAGTGCAGAAACTGCTGTTTGGAAGTAAGTGGCTTGTTATTCAAACTTCACTGCTAAACAATTAGGTTATTGACATGTGAGAATTTGCATAAACATATGGACCTTCCACTGTGTTCATAACTTACAGGTGTAATTTACGCTTTTTACCTACAGAAGCATTCTCCTCTTCTTTCTCACCCAGGATCAGGAGAGCTTAGTTGGGGTACGTTTTTCAGTGTTGGATAATGTTTTTGTAAAGGAATTTGTCACACCTTTTTTGATGTACAATTATTGTTAGAGTGTATCATTGTGCAAAGACCTCCTTCAGCTCAAACCTGTCATTCACTATTAATTGGAATTAGCTAATAATATTTGAAATGGTTAGATTTCTGATCATCTTAGAATTTAAATGTCACAGAATCTAAAAGAAAACGACTAAGAATCTAAAATATAAAATATTTTTCTAGAAGAAAGCCTTCAGCAAAGATTTCTGTTTATTTTTGCTTTCTAAGAGACCAAAAACTTTCCTAGAGGGAAATTACCTTAAAACAAAGGGAGTTCAAACCTGCTTTGAATACGAGTGTCCACATCAGAAAGCAGCAAAGCCTCAGATGATGACACTGTGCTCTCAGTGTTCTCTGGTCTGAATTCTGTTGCTGAAAGCACTTGTCAAAAACCAGAGAAAGAAAACAGGAAATGTAAGGATCTGGGTCCAAAGTTATACAACTTCCAAGAGAGTTCTGCTTTGTGGTTTCTTTTTTTTTTTGATTGAACTCAGGGGCCCTCAAGCACTGAGCCACATCCCCCACCCTATTTTGTGTTTTATGTAGAGACAGGGTCTCACTGAGTTGCTTAAAGCCTTGCAGTTGCTGAAGCTGGCTTTGAACTCGCGGTTCTCCTGTCTCAGCCTCCTAAAGTGCTGGGATTACAGGATTGCACCACCCTGCCCAGCTCTGCTTTCTATAGCAGAAGGGAGCACAAATGGATAAGGTTCTCACATAGAGGGCAAAAAACCTAAACACAGGCAAGAGCATCAATTCTAGAAACCAACATGAAGGAGAGGATGACTTTACAGGAAGCATGCTAGTCTGCAACCAGAAGAGAAGCAAAACTGTGGAGATGTCCCTGAGCATGCCAGAGTAGCTTTCCTGAACACATGTAAGATTAGTAAACCCTGGAGGGGAGGGAGGATAATATATCTCTGACCTTGAAAATTATAATCCTTATGATGAATGACCATAATTTCTCCAATAGCCATTTTTACAGAACTTTCTCTCCAGAATTGGAGATATTGTGATCCACTAAATCCTTTTCTGCAATATTTAAAGAGCAGCTACAGTATCATCTAAGCACAGCTGCCCTAGTTCACTATATATGTCTTTCTAAATATATGTAAATTTTCACCAAGACCACAGCTTCAATTAGATCTGTCTCTTGTACCAAGACCCCACAAAGATCTCCTGGAATATCAAATAGATTGTCAAATTCTATTTATTATTTATTATAAATTTATAATAAATTTATTATTTGGCATAAAAATAAAAAATAAATTTATTATTTGGCAAGGACTATGGTTAAATGAGTGCCAGAAAGCATTATGGAGATTCCTCAAAAAACTAAGAATGGAACAACCATTTGACCCAGTTTTACTACTCCTCGGCATATATCTAAAGGAGTGAAAGTCAGCATACTATAGTGACACAGCCACATCAATGTTTATAGCAGCTCAATTCACAATAGTTAAGCTATGAAGCCAAACTAGGTGCCCTTCAACAGATGAATGGATAAAGAAATTTTAGTATATATACACAATGGAATATTACTCAGCTACAAAGAATGACTTTATGACATCCGCTAGTAAAATGGATGGATCTGGAGATTGTGATACTAAGTGTATTCAGCCAATCCCAAAAACCCAAAGGTCATATATTCTCTCTGATATGCGTATGCTAACACACAATAAAGGGGAGAGGAAGAATAGAAGTGGATTAGACAAAGGGGAATAAAGGGAAGGGATGTGGGATAGGAATAGGAAAGACAGTGTAATGAATTGGACATAATGTCCCTGTGTACATACATAAATACACCACAGTGAATCTCAACAATGTGTATGTCCACAAGACTGGGATCTTAATTAGAATAAGATATATTCCATGTTTGTATAACTATGTCAAAATAGGGTGCTAAGTTATACTATCATGTATAACTAAAAAGAAAAAAATTTTAAAGAAAAAAAATGAATGAATGCCAGGGAGTGATAATCTCTAAGGTTCTCTGAAGCTTTAAATTAATTGTAATTATATAATCACCAGACACTCAAATTGAATAAAAACCTGTAATTATGATTGTTCATTACTTCAATTTCTAATGCCTTCATATGTCTACCTGGTATAGTTTTAATATGAGGTATTCCCCAAAATCTCCTGTTAATGCAAGAATATTCCAAGGATAAATGATTGGATTATGACACCCAGTTTGAATGGACTGACTAGGTGGTAACTGTTGGCAAGTAGGGTGTGACTAGAGAAGGTGGGGCACTGGGGCTGTGCCCTGTGCTGATGCATCTTCCCTGCAGCCCCCAACCCTTTCTCTCCGTGCTTCCTGGAAGCCATGAATGGAGCAGTCTACCCCACCATGCCCCTCCACCAATACATGCTGCCTCACCTTGGACTCAGAGAAATGGAGTCAGCCCACCATGGACTAAACCTCTGAAACCATGAGCCAAAGCAAACTTTTCCTCCTATAAGTCTTTCTTGTCGGGTATTTTTGTCACAGAAATGTAAAGTTAACATACTACTCTTGTAATAGACGATTCTCATTTATCATTCACCAGTGCATTCTCTACTGTAGACAGTACATATCTACCCAAGACCTTGTTTGCTGCTATCTAATAACTAAACACCTCTGTCTCTGACAATTGCATGCTTATCTAACTTTAGGTACAAACATATTGGCTTACATTTTTGGAACACCAGCCATGGATGTGGGACCATGCCAGGTCATCATTTATATGTGAGGAAATTGCAGTGCAGAGCAATTAATAACCTGCCCAAGTTCATGTAGTGCGTAGATTCCTGAGCCAGAATTCAAACTGGTATTTCTCTGGCCCAAATACCTGTCTATACTCTTTTTGTTATTTTGCCTTTCTTCAGTTTATTTTGCCCTTCCACAAAAGTAGGGATACTATCCTCCTATGCTTTCTACAAATATTTATTCATTTTTTTACTTCTGCTATCTCCTGTTTCTTTTTCTCCTCCTTCCTTTATCTGTGTCCAGCTCTCCCCATTACATGTAGCTTCTTCTATACTGCCCCTTTGAAATATTATCCCAGACACTCAAGATTCCCAAGCCAGCTGGTTGTGGATGTTTACAAACCAGAAAAATTAGTTATATCAACTCTTCCTTGCAGTGTTACTTGAAATTGAAGAGTTAGTTGCAAGAGTCAAGAGGCAAACCTACTAGAAGAGCCACAATTTTCTTGACCTATGTAGCTAAAGACAGATAGGATTTTGCCAAATTTAAAACAAAGAAAATTCTCAGGATATATTTCAGTATTTATAGGAAATCTAATTAAGCAGAAAATAATTATTACAGTATTCCATGGGTATATGAATGCATCAGGTAGTCATTTCAGCTAATCAAAATAGTGATTATGAGAGATAAACAGAAATAAAGTTCATCTAAGGAAAATAAGGTTAAGAGATTTTCTCACAATCACACAGTAAATGTCAGAAAATTAATGAGAATTAAAATCATTTTATTCTAGTAGAGAAATATCCAACTTCAAGTACTCAGGTGTCAACATTTAAATTAATTTTTAAAATACAGATATTATGATATCTACATTGATGATAATGCCTTGGGCATATGGATTTTCCAAAGCTCCTTATGTGATGATTCTAATGTAAAGTGGAAGTTGAGAACCACTGATAAAAAGTGGGATTGCTGTATTTAATTAATAACAAGAGACAGAACATTAACATGCCTTAACTAAAACATTTCAATGTGAAAAAGCATTTTGTAAAAAATGTATTCACAATACTGTTTTTTAACTTTCAGCAAAATGTTATTGCTACCAACTACTATCTTAGTTGGTGGAAAATATATATAATATATATATATATTATATATATATGTGTGTGTGTGTGTATGAGTTGCAGTAGTCAGCATTGCAACTAGATCCATCTCTTATACCAAGACCCCACAAAGATCACATATATATATACACACACACATATATATATACATATGAATATTCAAAGCACACACACACACATATATATACACATATGAATATTCAAAGCAAACATTCCTTAATTGGTGCAAGTTAAAGTTTAGTTAAATGATTAATATATCCTAATATAAAGCCCACATGTAAATATCATATAATGAACATCACAATATATTACACTAATATGAAAAAAAGTTTTTCAATGCAGAACTTTATAATAAAGTTAGCCTATTTTAGAGAATACATGTCTTTTTGTTTTAAAAGGAAGCTAAAGGTCATTGTGTGAGGAACTTGATACTTTAAGTGAAAGGATTCTGTTGACTACATAAAAATATCCTTATATTATACTACCTCTAAGGTGATCTTATCTTGTAGAAATAAAAATAAAGAATTGATAAATGATTTTCACATTAATTGAATTTTCAAATAACTACATCCCTAAATCACCATCCCCAAACCCACTATCTTACTCAGGTCTCCTGCGGAAAGATGTCTCCTCATTCTATGTGAGATTATCAAGTTTCCAAAATGTCACCCACGTGATACCAAGTCCTGATATTTCTTAATGCAAAGGGATGAAACTCCTACAAAAGCATCATGGTGAGTTTTTTGGAACTGAATATTTGACAACAGATTCTTAATTGTTCTTATAATAAAGAAACAAATCAGTTTCAGAGAGTGACTCATGCACTGAATGTTCTAAAGTAGTCTAATCCTATCTTTTGAGCACTAGTCTGTGATACTAAAAATACCAGAAAAGCCCATTCATCTGCCTTAACCCACTGACAGTTATTTCCATCACCTAGTCCCTGCAGCTGTCAGCAACACTTGCAAATCCGGCTGTGCTCATCTCCCCAGGGGAGAGGCAAAGCAGTGGGTAAAGGGGAAGCCACTATTAGCAAGCCCTAGAGATCTGCCCTTTGCAATGCTGACTACTGCAACCCATTGGGTGAAAGGGCACAAAGAGCACCAGGACTGGGAGGAAAATCCTCCTTACTTCTAAGGGTCCACACTTCAGAGGGTCTGGCAGACTGCCCTTAGTTCTAGAGTCTGAATTGCCTTTTCCTTAAAACTGATAATGGGGGAAAAAAAAAATACTGCCCATGTACTGTCTTTAAAATAACAAAAGCACAACAACAAAATAGTTTATGAAGAAAACAGCAACAAATAAGGTAGATAAAAACTCAATGATAGCCAGACACAGTGGTGCACACCTGTAATCCCGGGAGTTTGAGAGGCTGAGGCAAGAGGATCACAAGTTCATTGCCAGCCTCAGCAACTTAGAGAGGCCCTAAACAACTCAGCAAAACCCGGTCTCTAACTAAAATAGAAAAAAAAATGCTAGGGATGTGGCTCAGTGGTTAAGTGCCTCTGGATTTGATCCCTAGTCCAAAAAAGAAAGAAAGAAAGAAAACTCAATGATTTTAGTAGGTTCCCATTACTTTTGCTATAATTTTCAATACTAAGAGTTTGGTTTTAAAGGAAACCCACCTTATTTTTTTCCCTTACATTTCCATATTCATAAAGTCAAGTTGAGCCTCTTGAGAATTGTGTTCTACATCATGGTGACTATTTTAAGCAATTTTAATATGAAGGCAAAACAGAGCAGCAGCCTGGTTATATCCTCCCACATAGATGCCTAGGGTGAACACATTTTCCCCTGGGTTTCTATGGAATGTGGTAGCATAATCCTGCCATAGCAGCATCTTGGGCTATTAAAGTCCATAGGAGAACTGCCCTCTGGAGATGCAAGGACTGTGGAAACTCTGGGAGTAAAGTCAGGGAAAGATGTCCATCCACACAGCAGTAGAATCAGAAAGGAGGAGAAGGAAGGAATTTAAGAGTCTCCGGAGAATCCACACTGTAAAGAAAAGAGGAAAACATCAACAAGGAGCATATGGGGAAATGCAAACTAACTCTGATCATATGGGAAATCAGTTTGGGGCAAGCTTCTCACACTGCTTGTTTAGGAAGCAAAACTGTGCTTATGGCCAATCCATTATACAATCTAATAAACAGAGATTCTTGTTCTGCATCATAAAGAACTCAGAAGCAAAGGCAACTCTCTAAATTGGACCAAATGCAGCTTAGTTTGAAGCCTACCTGTTCCCCGGGTAGGTATCTGATTTGTACTTGGAAGTATAATCTTTCATTCGCTGTTCTCTCTAATCCTAGAGATCGTCTGTGCATTGTTTGTTTGTTTGCTCTTAAAGAACATTTTCAAAAGGACTTAATGGATTTAGTCTTGCACTTTGAATTTTAAAATATTAGAAGTTGCAAATCAAATGAGGAAAGAATGGGACAAAATATTAATAAGTCAATTTTTTTTCCTATTAACTACGAAATCTATCTAAGCAAAACAATACATTCCCACCCTGGAATGCTCTTCCTCTATCACTTCATATAAGTAAATCCTTATCACACTGTAAGATGGCTTGAGTTTCCCTCTCTAAAAATATTCTGTATTTTCCTCATAACTACAATCATCTGTTAGTTGTCTATGCATCTAAATGGAACCTCAATGAGAATAAGAACTATGTTTATCACAGACCCCAACACACAGACACATATTGATGTCATATTTCATAAATATTTGTTGAATAAATTAATACATTTATACAAGAAAAATATTTCTGGTGGTAGTAACTTTGAACCAATGATATCAGATACAAGTTACATTTTATCTTTTAAGAAAAAACACATTAATTATTTCATAAATCAAACTGATTTTTTTTCATGACCAATAATGTACAAATTGTTTAAGATTTTTGAAATGACAAAGATGAATGTGCCACAGATCTTAGAATAGTGATGGATGTTCTGGTTCACATGCAGGGTTTCATGCAACGTCCCTGGCCCTTTTATTACTCTGTGCCATTGTGCATGTTGATCCCAGTTCCTGAAATGCCATGCTACCTGCTTTATTATCTTGAAATACCTTTTTCATTCTCCAAAACTCACTGAATGGTGATGATCCATGCTGTATTTCAAATACACACAGAGAGAAAATAGCACAGGCTTTTACAACTGCCATCCATAACCATGGTCTGTTACAATAAAGAAAAATCATGCTGAAAATATTGACAGTCCAACTTCTTTAAAATAGGGTGTCTTTGAATTTCTGATGCAAACATAGAATGCCTTGAAGATGTGAGGCAAAGTGAAGTTCAGATTACCACGCTTTGAAATTGGACAGTGGTTGGGGGTAGAGGATTAGAAATGGTTAGAAATTTCTCTTATGCTCTGAACTTCACTGAAAGTAATTTGTCATTTCAAAAATGTAGAATAACAGGAAATTAAGAGTTTCTGCCTTAGAAAGTACATGAAGTTTTAGATCCTAAATGGTTTCTGTGTTAGTAAGAACAGTGCTGAGAATGCTGCTATAGAGACTAATACTTAAAACACAGTCCTGCATGAGATTCTTCCATTGAGTTTAATACAATTCTGCCTTTTACAAAAAGAAATTTAAAAAAATAACAGAACTGATTTTAACTACAAAATGAAACACATTTCTTGACAAATGCAAAAATTTGTAAATTACAGTTTAGTAGAAAATATCAGAGGGACAGAAATATCATATTTATCAAATACCCTTAAAAGCTTTGCTCATTGCCAAAACAGCATACAATAGTAAAATCATAAATGCAATTTACTATATTTCAGGGAACCATGTGATATAATGTCCACAATTTGTAATGGCTGTTATAGACAACTGTAATATATTTTGGAAATAGAACAAGAGCTCAGAAGTCTTTTCTGTCAACCATTAATTTATTATGACACAAACTTTCTTGAGTTCATTCTCTGCTCTAGAATGGAGATGATTTTCTCCCCTCATCGTGGGTTATTTTGAGGATTACAATTACCTATAAATGCTTTGAAAATGTATGAAAAGATGATGCATTTTTATGCCACCCTACACTGACACCTTCAAACACCTAAAAAATATGACTACTTCTAACAATATTTTATCCATATTTTTCTTTCTCTAAAAAGCACATATTACAAATGATAAAATAAACTTGATGAATATATTTTAATGAAATTTTCAAGAATGCAAAAGCATATGGCATTAGCACAAAACCGGTTTCCAGCACTGATTACATTTTAGCGCTCTCATTTTACCATCATGACCACAGACTCAAAGGCATCAGTTAAACAATGGTTAACTTTCCCCTCCAAATATTATCAGTATGCTCTATTAATAGCAGATAAACCTTTCTCTAAGTATCCCACAGAGGGGGTTGGGCAGAGTACATTTTCCAAAATGGTGATGCCTAATCATGTTGCTCATGTACTATTTATTCTATGTCAGAGCCCAGTCTGTATATCAAGGTCCCACATCAGGCATCTGTGACTCCTCATCTCCTTTTCCCAGTTCCTTCTCTACATAAGAAGTCATTCAAGGTCCCCCAACGATCCCTGTACCACTCTGAGGGCAGTTATTATTTCTCTACTCTCCTTGCTCCTAATTCTTCTGTCTTTTAAGCAATAGCAAAGCCATTCTTTTGTTTGCCCATATGAGGGAGAATTCTCTTCCCTTTCAGACCTCCTCTTCTGTAATCAAATACTTGTTCAAATGATATTTGTTTCTTGTTGTTCTATAAATTCATTGATGACATATGCATGGGCATTTTTTGTTGTTGTTTCTAAGGTATGCTACCCACAATTTTCAGTATTGCAGTATTGATTAACACTTTCTTAACAAATAAACATCTGAACTTCTATCTCTTTAACATAGTCCTTCCCCGACTACTTAACAGGGAGCTAGTGAACTATGTGTTCACCTCATCTAGACATGGATTTTTTTTATTGCTCTCTGACTGAATGTCCATAGTCATTGCTTCCACCCTGAACCACCCCACTCAAGTCCATTTTCCATATAGCAGTCAGACTGATCTTATTAGAGCATAAATTAGAACATGTCCTTTCCCTGATTAAATTCCTCCAATAGTTTGCATGAGCACTTAGAATTAAATTCAAATTCCCTTTTCCTGGCCTTGGTGATGTGTTTCTGACATGTCTCCATCCTCACCTGCTGCCTCTCTCCTTCTTATTCACCATACCTCAGCCATAATGATCTTCTGTATGGTCCTGGAATACACAGCTAATTTTCAAGTGAGTCCATTAAACTGACCATTCTCCCACACTGAAACTCACTGCTTTTAAATCTTTATTGGTTATCTTAACTTCTCTGATATTCCCTCTCAAAGACTTCCCTGAAGATGACCACCAATGTAGCTGCCCAAGACACTCTTTGTCTCATCACTCATTTCATGCTCATAAAACTCTATAATATTTTGGCACATTTAAAGTTACATATTATCTGTCTTCCCCTATTAAGAACTTAGTCCATTTTATTTCCCACAATATCCTCAGTACCTAAAACAACCCCTGGAATATAGTAGGGCACTGAACACATAATTACTGAATAAACAAGTGAATAAAGATGGTTTTGCCTTCCTGCTTCAATCAGTTACTTTTTAAAGCTTTTTTTTAACAATTTATTTCCAAATATCTCCATTTATATTCTAAGAGCAATCACAATGTAACACATACAGGAATCATGCCTTAATCATCTTTAAATCTATTCAGAATACCATGTATCAAGCACAAAAAGTAGGTGCTTAACATTTATAGAATGCCATATATATGAAATTAATGCATGTAATCATTTAGTCTCATGTGCTCAGAAGGTAGGTAGGTAGGTAGATATTCCCACATGTAAACTGCAATTTACAAATGTTTTACTAGTGAAGTTTATTTTTCATATATTTTCTTTTTGGTTAGGAAAAGATGCATTCTGAGCTTTAGTTTTAAAAAGGCAAAGTTAGATTCCCAGAATAATTATTAAGAATTTATTTCACCTATAAACTCCTGACTTATACAACAGTCTGACAACCCCTTATAAAGTTCTTATCAACTTTGACCTCAGCATTACTTTGGTAAAGAATATAAATAATATTGATTAATTTAAAGAATCTATCCTTTCCTTCTTGTTTGAGCTTATTTAGAAGCACAGTTAAAGTTATTTTTTAAATAGCTCCCTATCTTTCTTAAATCATTTTTGGAACTGCTACACAAACACAAACACACACACACACACACACTTTATCTCCATTGTTCTTGGTCTGGTTTGTTTTTGTTGTAATTTTGCAATGATACTTACTAATAATGTTAGTAAATTCTGCAGCCATTCTCAGTATTTACTTTTCCCTCATTTCCAAGAAATTAACTAAGATGACTTGGTTAATTTGACCCAACTCTCTTGTAACTTTTATATTGTTAGTTAGTTCTCTCTAGGGGTCAGAATTAAGACCAGAAGAACCTTAACAGTCGAGCACCTTGGTCCAAATTCTTTATCTACCATTGATAAAATGTGTAAGTTTGAGCAATTACTCTTCATAATAATCCCTAGCATAATAATCCCTAGCATTCTATAGAAATATACTTGCTTTATTTTATAAATAATAGCAACTTTGTAGATTACAAAAATTAGCAATTCATAAAAACCATGTCTATGAAATATCACCATTTAGAAGCTATAAAAAGTCAAAAAAGGACATTATTTTATAATCCTACTATAGACCATTAGATAATCTTGGCAGCCTACCAGAGAGCCCTAGACCCTACTTTGAGAAACACTTTCTGTTGATGAGTAATAAAGCTGAGTGGCTAGTAGCATAGGCTCTGGAGTCAGATAAACTCATATTAAATTCACGTTCCAGCAAAAATGATCTTGCATGCATTTGGGCAAGCTGTTTAACCTTTCTAAACATATTTCCTCATTCATAAAATGGGAATCATTGGATCCACTTCTCAGATATATTATGAGTAATAAATGATATTTCTGTTTAGTGCAATGACAGTTCTAGAGGATTAAATATTTGTTACACACGATTCAACAGAGCTTTCCAACTAGTAGCTATCTCTCTCTCTCTCTACCTAGATGCCTCTTCCTCATTCTGAGTCAGCCTTACCACTCTTCCATTAAAGTGTCTAGGGGGAAAGACTGTGTCTGAAAATCTGCCTGAAACATCAATATAACTTGATATAAAATTTTGGATAATGTTTTTGTGGACAAGCCGTAAAAGTGCATAATCTACATTTAATCATACATATTCTAGATCCAGCACCATTGGAAGTCCACAAAATTCAAATGTTAGAAAGAACTTCCTTCTTAATTATAGTTTCCTGGGACTGAATAACATACAGAAAACTGATAACTTGACCACACAACAAAGTGATTTTTCTCTTAAAGCAGATTCATCTTTCTAGTCTGCATGATACTCTCTTACCATGCTCAGATGTGTTTTTGTGAAAAAGCTCTGTGAATCTTTAGCATTCAAATTCTGTTTTTCTAAATTTCAGACACATGATAAACATTGAAAAAAGCACACCTATAGATAACACTCTTTGCTTAAGACTCCTAAGACCAGTAACCTCATGCTAAGCCTAAGCATACAAATTGGAAGGATATTGCTAAAGCTGCAAAATAATGGGTACAGACACTCCAATATTGGAAGTTTTAAGAGTTTTAAGAGTATGAATCATAAAGAAGATTAGCCTTGATTCAACTTTCCCAACTTAGAAATGAGAAGATTAAGCAAGATCACACCAATTCAAAGACAGGCTTTTCCAGGACTTATATGGAAGAAAACAGATTGAACCCATTGAGTTGGTTGAGCTACTGTAGACAAAAAATAATTCAAAGGGAATCATTGACTAAAGTTGATAAGGGACTAGACCCCAAGCAGTCAAGACAATTTTTTCTACAGGATGAATCACTAGATTCTGACACCAAAAGCAATAAAAAGATTTTCTTGGAAGAGTTTGGGGGAAGAGGTAACATACAAAGATTTTGGAATTTTAGAGAACAAATTTGAAAATGGACAGATATGAAACTAATAATTAGCATATTAGATCCAGATACGAAGTACATCTTCATTCACTATTGTGTTATGAGCACCTCACAATATCTTGAGACAAAAGGTGGAGTGAGTGTGTTAGATATTGCATAAGAACTCTGAGAAGAAATGAATATTGATAAAAAAAAAATCTGATCCTGTCCTCAAGAAATTTGGAATATAAGAAGAGGGGTGTGTAACTATCAGATGTGGTACTCTAACAGTTACCATAATCCACCATAGTACAGCAACAAAAATGCACACGAGTTTAAGAAATGTCTTTTTTGATGATACCTACATAGCTTGGAGACTTGGAGCTCAGAGATACTTCATTTTTTGCTTCATTGCTTTATAACTCTATGATCTAAATAATCTTTCAACTTCTATAAATCTTAGCTATGGAATATAGATAGTAATTCCTATTACTGAGTAAGCTCACATAGGTAAAGTTCATTATAGAAACTCTAGCACAAAAATGGCCCAGAAAAACTATAGCTGTGGCTTATATATCAATAACATTTTTCAGGTTACCAAGTTATTCTAAATATTTTTCCATGCCTTGTTTAGTAAGGAGAATGCAAACAATTCTATTAAAATCAAACTATTTTTTAAAATATTTTTGTTTTAAGCCTGCTAGTTAAGACTATAAACTGATACTATACTTCAAATTTAGGAAACCATCTAAATAGGTATGCTTTTGAATCAGAATTTGCATTTATAGAAGTTTGTCTTTAGAGATGATCATTTCTATACATGAAGTATCAATAGTGTGTAATGACAGAACAGGAACTTTGGTGTCAGACGGCACAAGGGTTAAATAACACACTTAGAACTGTGCTATCGTCATTGAGTTACAAAATATCTCTCAGTCTCAGTCATTTCCTTTTTTAAATGGGAACAATAATATCTGCATGATGGGACCATCAGCAGAAGTTAATGAAATTACTGGAAGTTAAGGAAATTATTGAAATAAAGAGTAGTGTATAGATCTTAATACTTGCTTAGTAAGTATCATTTTCATTAGGTATGACAATATTCATTTCTAAATTACTTATAAAAAATTTCAGAACTTGTTTAAATATCCCACTATAAAGAAAATAGCTGGGTGCAGTGGTACACACCTATAATCCCAGTGTCTAAAAAGCAACAGCGATACGCTAAGCAATTCAATGAGACCCTGTCTGTAAATAAAATACATAATAGGGCTGGGGATATGGCTCAATGGTTGAGTGTTCCTGAGTTCAATCACTGGTACCAAAAAAGAAAAAAGAAAAAAAGAAAAGAAAGGAAAGAATGTTATATATTATCATAGATTTTTAAAAATGTATGGAATAATAAAATACCATGAAGTAAATGATTATTTTTGTTTTCAAATGAAACTTTTAAACAGATTAAAGGGCTGAGGATGTAGCTCAGTGGTAGAGCATTTGTTTAGCATGTGCAAGGACCTGCGTTCAATCTCAGGAGAGAAAAAAGCCAGAATCAGTGTAAATACTTAAGAGTGGCCATTTCTCTTTGGTGTAATTCTACAGGATTATTTATTCTTGCTTTCTCAGTACTGCAAAATTTTATAAGAAAAAATTATTTACTTTTATAATTAGGAAACTTTTTAATTATAAAATGAAAGAAATGAAAAGCATTTGTTTGTCTACGATCTTGTGATTGTTTCTTAATTGCTTCATAGAGTATTTTATTATAAATAGTCCAAAAGTTACCTGAAGTCCAGGTCAAATATTTAAAATAATCCAGAATTCTCAATGAGTCCAACCCAAATTCATTATATGTATGAAGAATATCTCTCTGAATTCTATTTGGCATCCTGTCAGTGATTCTACAGTTAAGGAAACAGGTGCAATATTAATAAGAACAAGGTAGAAAACCTCCTGAGCAGAAATAAAAGTGTTTTGACATTATGAAGTGGATTGGCCATGTAAAATCATATAGCTATGTAGATTGCAATGCTATTTAAGACACAGGAATACTGTCTTTTCGAGTAACTGCAAAAATATGATAAAATTTGAGAGAATAAAGCAATACGTGTTTGTTATTTCTGAGACAGAGAACAAGAGCAAAAAATAAAGAAAACTTATCCAAAATCTCAACCAGGATTACTGCATATAAGAGCTTATTTTTTAATCCATGGAAAATGTACACTGGATTTATAAGGGAAGTTCAAACACAAATACAGAATTCTGCAAACAAAGAGAATATGCACTTAATGGAGATAAAGAATATTCTATTCAGAACTGGTCCTTATAATCGGCCATAAGCAGTCACATGTTGGAATATGAATTCACTCTCTCCACTGTCATAGTAAGGCAGAGAAGAAAACAATAGTGGAAGCTCTTCTCCAAAGAAAACATCAGAGATAAATATGAAAATAACTAATTTCAGAGATGTTTTCACAACAGCTTGAAATTTTAGATCATGAGTTTGTTGCTACCTATCATTTGTCAAAAAAATCTTTCTAAAGAAAATAATTTAAGAATTTAAAAATTAACAATAATAAAAGAAAAATAACCCCAACTGAAAAACTGTAGCACTCTACAGGTAATAAGAAAGCTGAATTTATACATTTCTATGCATTCTCTCATTCTTATTCTCATACTACCTCCACCCATTAAACCTCTTTTCACTACATGTATCAATAGTAACATGTAACAGCAGCACCTGCATGAGATTCTAGTCATGTATTCTAAACAAAAGGCAAAAATTCCACCTCTCTATTTCTTCTGGAACTTTTGTATTTAATAAAATATGTCCCAGATACATCCCCTTCCCATGACAAAGTGAGTTGATTAAGGGCCACAGTGGAGTTGAAGATGTGCTCAGAAGATCCTCAGCCTAAAAGAGCACTACAGCAAACAGATGTTATGCTCATGAGTCCCACAGGAGAATCATAGGGCAGAGAGAGTGGGGAGAGCAGTCAAAGCTCTGAATTGAGAAGATATCCACTGCTTGGAATTCTATACGTTGCCCTGTCAACACATATAATTTTTTTTTCTTTTTAGTGAAAACAAGTAGGTCTGATCAATGGTTAGGTAGGTCTAGCCATAGTTATCTCTTCTATTTCTAAAATTATACTTCTCTCTTTTGCTCCTGGTAATCAATAGGGCCAAACAATTGTGGTTTTTATTAGGGCTGTAAGAAATTTTTTAAATTACAGTCATAAATCATGTTTAAAGATGATAAAAGTAGGAGAATAAATGATGTGTCCACATCTATAGAGTCAGAGCTAGAGGAAGCCCAGATATAAATTTTCTAGATTGTTTTAACATTTAACAATATTTCTCTTATCCCAGAAACTGGATCCAAAGTTCTTTGAGGTTAGGCTATAAAAATAAAAAAATTCAGGCAACCTAAGCTAGTGGAAGGGTATTATTCAAAAACTAGGCAATCAATAAATCATTCTATTAAAAGTTGGATAAAAGAATAAATGCCTTTCTCTATATAGCTAAATAGCACCTTGTCTATGTACTGTATAATATATTCTAAAAGGACAGAATTAGTAAAAATTAAAGCAAGTAATTCTGAAGTTTAAGATAAGGTTTTATAGAAAAAAAATCACTAAAATATCAAATGTCATTTTTATCCTCAAGTCAGGAATATGGTAGATGAAATAAGTACTTCACATTTACTACTTTCAGTGGCCCTTACTCTCCATCAAATATAGAAACAGTTATGCAAAAACTAGAATTCTTCTTATACACATAGGTACACACATATACACAAAGCTTTACCGTCATAAGAATTAAAAAGATTCAGACACAATTTGAGGAAACCCAAGTAGTTCCTGGATATAAGTAAAAAATCCCCTAATATTACTACTAAACAATTCAAAGACATTGTTGTGGTCAACAGCCTCTTTATACAGACAGTATTCCATATAATGGACCATTCTGCAAGTAACCTGGAAAATCCATTTGTAGTCATCACATGATAAATCAGGGATCACTGATGCCATAATATTTTCACTTTTGATAAGTCTCTTCACTTCTAGTTGGGTAGTTAATATTTGTCAATAAAAAGTAAGATAAATAAAGATTTCTGTATTTATATAAACTATGCTTATTAGATTCAGGATAGATGAATTCTCTAGGAAGAAAAGTTTATTGGAGCTGACCAGTTGGAATCATGGCCATCCAAAAAGCCAAAGTAGCTCTAACCCAGAATTGAAATGAAAGCCCATCACTGCTATCTATGTGGAGGAATACAATTGAACCTAATAATCATTTCCTCTAAGGGGGCTCCATTCTCAGTATTAAATCAATGAACTTCATGAACCTATATTGATTCTAACTTTTCCCAATGAAGAAAGCATATCAATAGTAAAGATAACTGGTGTACAACATTTACTTAGGATTATCATTAGAATTCATTTTTTTAAATTTCTTGAAAATATTTTAAAATATGCTTAAATATAGGTACCAGGCTTCAAAAAAAACAAAAAATTCAAATATTCTTGTGTAGTAATATAAATTCATGTCTTTGTGGTTTGTCCTCGGTGAAATCATTATATCTCACCCTTACAGCTCCCTCTTCTTCCTACCATTAACCTCAGTCACCCAGTTCAGAAATCAGTAAGTCACTTTAGCTGCTACTTCTCTTTCATACAATCCCTCATTCTGTTCAATTGCTAATGTTTATCAGATCTATATCCAAATCCACTCAAAATCTGCTTCCTGGTCAGGACTCTGGTCTATATTATTGTCACTGCTGTTTTAATCAGACTCTCTCTTTCTCTTTCCAAGATTATTGCAGTATCTCACGTGTCTTCTCTGAGCCACATGCCCAATGGACTTCCCCTCTTTCAATATGCTTTCCTGATTGAGATACTTCTTTTGTAAACTCCTCCAGAACCTTAAACTCCTTTATCTACATAGTAGATTCTGAACTTCCTAGGGTGACATATAAAATTCCTCCATTCTTTGACCTCTATCTAAATCATAGTTACATCCCTTGTTACACTCCTAACTATTCTTAAGATTAAGAATCTGAAGACTAGAGCGGTAAGTTAGTGGTAAGACCCTCTGTTCAATCCCCAGCACTGCAAAAACAAAGAATCACTGTGTGACGCTTTCTGTCTGTTCTCTTCTACCCTCCAGAATTGGAAGCAACAATATTCTCTTTGTATCCATGGAAATCGGTAATACACTGGATACAACTACTCACAACTCTATCAATATGGTCACAGAGTATTTTCAATGGCCAATTACCTTTGTCCTCTAAAACAATAGTGGTAGATGAATTTTGTTTCTATTATATATTCACTGTAATTAATGTTTAGAGATTGCCTAGAATCACTGTTAAGAAAAAAATTGTTGAAAAATATATGTGAGCTTCATCCATGTAACATCTACTACTAGGACTAGGAGGGGGAAGAACGGTATTTGAACAGGCTATTTGTCACCCTTACAGTGGACTGGGAGCCTTTGAAGGTAAGGAAATGTGTTGTTTTTTGTTTTTGTTTTTGTTTTTGTTTCATTTTCAATACCCAGCACAGTGTCTGACTGAAAACAGCAACAGCAAGAACAATGGATCATAGTCAGCAGCTCCACACACAGGAATTTATATTCATTCTTTTCTAGTCCTGTGAAGATAAACACGCAGTACTTGAGTATAACTTGTATGACTCAGTTTTCAAGAGGAGATATGAATGTGGACCCAGTGGCAAAGGACTGAGTCAGAGTGACACCAAAGGCACTCAAAATATAACAATTATCCCCAGGGGTATATAAAATTTTCCTTGGACAATTATTTGACTCTGCTTAAGCTCAATTTCCTCATCAAGAACATAGGGATAATGAAATCTGCCTTGCAAAGTTGTTATAGGGAACAGAAATAAAAAGCATCATCATGTAGTGGGCCCTCCATAAATGATAACTATTAGTTTGTGCTATTTTGGTTCACGTCAAATTTCCATGGGGAGAAACACACTTTTTAGAATCCAAGGAGATAATTTTAGTCCCCTTTAAAAGGCATTTTTCTACTCAGTTATGCAGGTTGTTTTGTTAGTAACATAGAATCAGTGAATATCAATTATATTTATTATGCCTTTATTTTGCGATTGCCCTAGCCCTGATCTCATACTGCACAGCAGCCTCGAGGATGTTTATTATTATTACTTTCAAGAGTCAATGAATAATTGATATCAATGAAACACTTTGCTTTTGTGTGCTATTTTTCATCTATGGCTTTTGTAGGGTTCACCTGTTTAACTCTTCTTGCATTTCATATTCGAGCTTAAATTTAACAACTCCAAAGGAATTCTAAAACATTGTGAGAATTTTCCAGAATTATTCAAAGGATTCTTTGAATCCTGTGTCATCAAGAATATCCAAAAGGATGTTTCTGGCTAAACAGAAACATCTTATGTTGTTTTGTGACTAAAGAACTTGGGAACATTTACAAATGTATATCAAAGAGTTTAGGGGATAAATGTTAACGTGTACAGGATGGGGAAAAAAAATGAGTAGCGATCAAAACTACACAGGTGAACCTGGGACATGCCATCCAGCCACTGTCATCTAATAGGTTCCTAATTTGAATTATCATTTCATTTCATCCTATTAGGTGGGCATTATTCTTATAGTAAGGAAATATAAGATTAAAAGGCTTAAGTCACAAGGTCTCACAGCATGTCATGGAAAAGGAGATAAGGAAATGATGTCAGGATTTAAATGCTAATACTAAAATTGACAATGAACTTGGCAACAACCACCATCATTTGATGCCTAACATGTGCCATAAACTCTACAAATCCATAGACTCTTGGGTAACAGAGCCAAGACTGAAATTGACATTCCTCTGATTTCAAAGCTGACATTTCCCATAACACTTACTTTTCTACATAAGTAGATGAGTTTGAAACTCTCCAGCCCCTTTACCATTCAGGGTTAAGCCTTCATATGCTCCAGCTTCCCCCAGACAGTGCCGCAGACACCCCAGGGTTGCCAATACAGTACCATCTGTATTTTTCCTTTCCATAGGGATATTGGATGACCTTTATGCCACATCAGAGAAAATGCAAGCAAACCTTTTGAGGGTGTGTTTTGATTTATGCAAATAAGTACAAGCCAGACAATCTGACATGGACAGTGGCTCGTAATTAATGAAGCCATAGACTCAAAATTTGTATCACAATGGACACAACTCAAAATTATTGTCATCACGTAATCATGTCTGAACAAGAAGTAGATGAATCATAGTTTTACAATACCAATGTCCTCTCAAATTAATGAGAGTATACAATATTGTCGTTATTTCTATGAATTTTATCATTCGGTACTTAAGAAGTACTTTGTTAGTAGTTTCCTATTCTATCCCTAGTCCACCACCAAAACAAATCCTGCAATAGATCTGTTTTTATTTATTTCCATCCTAAATATTAGGAAAATATAGATCCACTACTGATTTAGACCAAATATCTTTTCTCTGTTAAAAATGTTTTTTTCTAAGTGACAGAGAGATGATAAACTGGGACAAATACATCAAAATATTGCCATGCGAATGGGCAAGTCATGAGGAAAGCTTTTCTGCATTGTTGGAGATGACCTCAAGAGCAAGAACTATGGATCAGAGACTATGACTGAGAAATTATGTACTCATGAGGTAATCAGTAGTAAGTTAAGTAACTACGCATCTAATAGAAGCAGCTGCTTTGTGACTCAGCAATCTGAGAATCAATGAGCCTTGTGTGGAAGTGTTCCATAAACAAGACCAAAAGTCTGAGTAAATGTAGACAGTATAATGCAACTTCCCTAAAATTGTGACCGCCTTTCCCAGCTTCCTTCCAAAAGAGCTGTGGTTATTTAACTGGACATCTTTTTGCCAAAACACAAGAGAGTTTTATTTCTTGTCTTTCGTGTTTAAAATGCCCAGGTCAAAAGTAGACTTTTCAACAATAATGTACTTCCTGTTTCCTTAAATATGTAATGGACCTACAATAACACATTTGGGCTCCAACAATAACAACATCAATAGCAACAGAAAATGATTTTCCCATTTCCTTAGCCCTCATGATCTTAATGGAGAGATAAAGGTTCATTATTTGATGTAAGGACTCAGACTTTCTTGTGTTCATATCATTTCCTCTAAACTAACCTCCACAAAGATCACATGCTGTGTTTTTGTTTTGTTTTGTTTGTTTCGTTTTGTTTTATGGTAAACAGCACACAGTGTTTACCATGAAAACATTTAAAGCAAGCAAAAGATCATGCGGCAGACAGAGGAATAACCACTACATTGTTAGTCTGCCATTCCTAAAGCCGTGGATCTGTTCTTCCATTTCAGAAAAAGGTAAAATTCAGTGTGTGTATGTGTGTGTGTGTGTGTGTGTGTAGGTGAGAGAACTGAATCATGAAATAAATTTTCCTTTTCTAAATTTCATGGAATACCCATTGTTACTAAGATCAAAATCAACCAGAAAGAGTTTGTTACCTCTAATGGCCTTTTCAGGAATCAGGTTAGCAGGCACGTAAGGCACTATCTGAACTGCTACCTAACTAAAGCAGGCTATGATTACCGAGTAGTGAGATATATGATTAATGGGTACTGAGATACATTTCATGAAAATTAATCCATATAATTAGCTGTATGTATTGGGTGAGATTATTATAACATATTATATAAGTCCCAGTGGTTACCAAATGCTTCTGTCCACCGTTGTGGATCTGGTTTATATCCAACCAAAGATTTCAAAATAGTTTAGTCAGGGAAAGGTCCACAGAAATTGGTATTGGTAATACAGAGCCATATGAGGAAAAGACAAGTACCTCATCCATCTCTGCTGAAATCTGCAGGACTCAGAAAAAAGTCTAATTGGAGTCCTATCCAACACTTGTCTCACTATTAATAACTTGCAAATTAAAATGAGATATGTAATTATAACTATTCATAATTCTAGTATTCAGTGTCCATCTAGTTGCCAGAGTTCAGGATTGATAAATAATTGAAATATTCTGTTTCATCTACACAGATATGAACAGAACTTACCACAAAGATGGAATGTTCCGAGCCTGTAACATACAGTACCATAGCCACTTATCACATGCAGTAATTGAGCACCTGAAATGTGGCTAGTACAATCAAGGAAGCAAATTTTAATGTTCCTTATTTTTAATTAATTCTAATAGCGACCTGTATCAGACAGTGAGGTCCAGACTTATGATAATGATCCTCAGCCTTCATATACAGTGGTGTCCACACTGCACTAATTTATGAGAATCTCTGAAAGCATGCTTCAGAACAAGAAGATAAGCAAGAAAATGGACATCCATTATTTCTGGGAAAGTTATTTCATTATGCAAGATATTTAGCATTCTTACTGGCAGAAGAAGACTTGACACATCCATTGATTTTTTCTTTTAACTATAAAAATGCTCCTATTGCTCAAACTCTTCCTACTCTTCCTGGAACAGAAGCAGTAGCCTGACATACAGACATTTACTGCATTTAGAATCAGTTACTTTTCATTGCAAAGACATAGTACAAAAGATGGGAAGAAGATGGAGAAAAGCTTTATGCTGGGGCCTCAATGGTACTAAATAACATTGTATGCTTAGGCTTAGCTCTAGATTCAAAATAACAGATGTGCCCCAGTACCTCTTCATAGTGGGGGAGGAGGGAACATGAGAGAGACAGGCAGACAGACAGAAGGGAGGAAAGAGAAACACAGAGAGATTCATAAGAGGCCTTTCTAAAATGTGGGACTTCCGGGGGGTCCCTTATGCCTAAGTAGTACTGGCAGAGGTCCCATGCAGGAAAAGAAAACAAGGAAATTTTGGCTTAATAATTATATGTTGTATAAAATTAATTTAGGAAGACATTTCTTATTTAGAACAAAGTAGAAAATTTTTGAATTTTACAGACACATGACAGTAAAAAGCAGCAGGTAAGTACTAGTTTTTACCCTTTCCCACCTCACAAATAATGCCACACCCATTATTGTGGATAATGCAATCAGTATAAATCATCTCTTGTATGTGTTTGTGTATAAGCATGATTTGAAAAGAAAATATCATATAGTTTACAGAAATATCAATAAAAAGAGAAGAAATGGAAAGAAAGTAGGGCAAGCCATCAATTAGAGATTTAGGATTAAATTAAATTTAGGATTTAGGATTTAGTTAAATCCTAGAACCAAAATGTCCCTCTAAACTCTAGTGTTAATCACTCTCTTGGATCCAGTCTAAGGTGCTTGACTGTGTTAAAAGTACATGTAAATATTTATAAGTGGTTTCTTTGGTCAGTTTTGCCACATATGAATATAACCAAATTTCCCAACTTCTGTTCCTTTTTGTTCTCATATCCAGAATTCTCACATTGTATAAAAAGTTCAAATTGGTCTGATCTATTGTTGGCAGCCCCTAAAATGTCCTCAGCCCTGGCTCAGAATGATCCCAATCTATATTCTGAGAGGACATGCAGAGAGGGTGGAGTCACCAGTCCTTCAATGACAAAGTGCAGTCTTCAGAAAGGAGAAATTCACAAGGAGGATCCCAGAAACCTGCCTCAGGCCATGTAACCCAAGAGTGGCAGAATCAGGATGTCATCCCAGTCTGGATTCAGAGCCTCTGATCTTACTCTCTGTGCTATATCACTTCCTAGCAAGATGGGTGTCAAATTCTTTGTGGGAGGTAGAAGGGAAAAGGGAAGAAATAAAGGTAGAGAGAGAAAAAAATCCATATCTGAATGATGTTTTTATATATTTCTGACATACATAATTTCACACTCCAAGACATGAACCTTATTCCTTTTCTGATTTAATTTTAAGAATTACAAATGAGGGCTGAGGTGTAGCTCAGTGGTAGAGTGTGTACTTAGTGGGTGTGAAGCCCTGAGTTCAACCCCTAGCATCACAAAAAGAAAGAATTGCAAATGAAAAAGTATTTTGGCTTGGAGTCATTGAATGAGATCATCTGAATCTTCTGCAAACAAGATTTAACATAGAGGCCCTGAGATTGCTGTCTTTAGAAATTGCCTGCGTGCAAACATGGCTGTTGGCTAGCATCTAGGAACTTGACTAATAAACAGTTCCCTCAACTGACATAAAACTTTCTTTAAATACTAAAAGCATCTCACTGTGCCTAAATTGTAAGTGCAAACAGTATGGCTGCTTACCTTCTGGGGATCTGACATTTTGCAATATGGTAGTCAGAGGGTGCCTTTATGACCAGCTCCCTCAAAATATTGGATAGTGCATCTTTAGTGTGCTTCACTGGTAAGCAACATTTCACACATTGTCACAAGAATTAAGTGCATCTGCCAATTAGAAGACTCTGGGAAGCTCACACCTGGCATCTATCACACTTTGCCAATTGCCCAATATCCTTCCATAACTTGCTTTGTAGTCTTTTATTATAATGAGTCCTACTCATAAGTATAACTAGATGCTGACTTCTGAGGGTCTTTTTAGCAAATCACCAAACACAGAAATGATCTTGATTGTCCCAACCACAAATCTCTTTGAAGTGGGAGAGGTTATAAAGAAGGAGAAAAAAACAAAACACAATGGCCAAAGTGTCCAAGTATAACTGCTACAAAATCAATTGTGAGTTTAATCAAAGCAGTTTTTCCATTGGAGTAAACGGAAGTACTGAATTTAGAGGTAAAGCTATATTTAAAGCTCAGCTTTGTCAGTTTTAAGGTAAGAGATCTTATGCAAATAACTCAACATCTCAGTGCTTTGTTTTTATCTGTAAACTCGAGCATGATGCTACTTCTCAGAATTACTGTGTTATTGTATAGTTGGAAGAACATAGGTAAATGATCCTGGATCAGCTCCCACCATGAATAATCACTCAAAAAGTAAGCAATTATCAATTCTAGGACCTGGAACATTTCAATTCAACAAAGTATACCTATTAAAGAACTCAATAATTCATTTAATTTGTTCAAATATAAAACAGTTCTATCAGTTTAACCAGCCACATCTAGTCCCCAATACACATACATATTGGTGTGGTTTAAAAACAAATACATAAAAAAGAACAAACAAATGCAGATTATTTTTCTGTCAGTCCACATAATTATAAGCCGAATAACAACCAACAAATCTGGTAGCTTTTGCACAGGTGCCAGCTACATGGCTCTCATAAAATGAGACTTTAGCATTTTATTAATCATAAGACAGCACTAAATTTACTTCCCACCTGACAGTTTTAAATATGCAGTCAAATGGTGAGTTAATTAAGTGACAGTGTCCATGTTACTCAGGAAGATGAAGCAATAAATGGCTTCTGTGGCAGATTAAATGCCAGAATAAAATTGAGGTGTCTTTGATAAACCACTGGAGAGGTAGCTGGCTACTCTCTACTCTCCTAGAATTTGGACTGCAGCCCCAGAGACCATGAACACCTGCAGATCCAGCAAGTACTGAAGCACTTTTCAAGATGTAGAATATTCAAGTTGAAAGTCACTGGCAGTATTTTCCATTCAGGCTGAATGCCCTACATTTTGATGACCATCTGACTCAGAAATGAGCACTCCGAAATATGTTCTTCATCTGAAAAATTAGAGGATTTGGATGAGATGAGTCATATTTCAGATTCATATAGGGACTGGGTAGGCATCTCAGTCTCTTCAGAAAATAGGGGAGGCTGAGCAAGTTGACTCTACTCTGTCCACAGACTTTAAGATTAAATGTCTTAATCTCATTTAGACAACTTTCCCCAACAAGAAGGAAAGGGGAAGAGGGGAAGAAGGAGAGAGGGAGAGAGACAGAGAGAGAGAAATATTGAAATGAATGATCTGCTATTTACATTTGCCTGAGTAAAATATTCTGAGTTGAGAGACAGTGCCTTCTCCATTCTGCCATGACATCTTTAACACAATAGTCCCAAGATCTTGCTCAGTCAATGATCTATTAAATACTGAACATGACCATAATTAGGGATATAGCAAAGAATGATAGGGCCAAAGAGAAAATGAGGAGTAAGGCAAGAGAGATGGGAACTAATATATGTATAATGTTTTTACTATTCTCCTAGTAGTTACATAATATATGATATTTCATTTAATTTATTCATTTCATTGCCCTGTGAATCCCATGTTCTTCTCTCTTTATAACAACTTTATATAGTATTTTTACTTTTATTTCACAAATGAATAAACTGAGGTTACAAAATTTAAGAAATATGTTAAAGGTCACAGAGTTAAATGGCAAATAATATTTTGCTATGAATTTGTAACTTGACAACCTGAGTTTCTTGTACTTAAAAAAATAAAAAAGAAGAAGATGCCTTATCTTAGACCAACCTTCCCTTACTTGGTAGTGCCAGGGTCTCCAAGAAATAACACATAAAGACTTGCATATGAATGAATCCATAAAGGAAAGTGTGGAATATTAAAAATATTCATACTGGTTATCTCTGAGAAGTAGAATGGGGAGAGAATGAGAAACACAGTTTCACATTTTATTCTATATTTTTATGTCATTTGAATATTTTGTTTTCATAATGTAATAATATGGTACTATTATAATTTAAGAAATCAAAAGAAAATGGAATTTCCTGTTCATAAGAACAAATACCTTCACATTAATTTGGCCAAGAATTGTCAAGATTTTAAAACAAATTTCCTTAACAATAAGGTACAAGGTTTCCATTGCCACATTCAATTTTATTATTAATCTGCTTAGCTAAATCCTGCCCTAAGGTATTAACAGTGAATGTGGATTATGGGTGGATGGAATCTGCTATTTTCATTCACAAATATTAAGCATCTAAGACTCTGTGCCTTCCCTATGCTCAACCTGCCTCGCCTAGGTGTGCAGTGTTTGCAGCTTAGTAGGCCACCCGTGAATATTTCTGTAATGACTTCTGCCCCCACATCTAAAAGTCATATTAAAGAACAAGCTCCCACCTGCCAGTTTCCTCTAGACACAGCCTTCCAATACTGAGTCAAAATTGGGACTCAAAAACACAATTTTGTTTCAAAATTTAAACACTGTAGATTATCTCTTACTGCTATACTGACAATTCCTAGTACATAAATGCATGTGTGATGTGTTATCACATTAATCAAAATTTATCACATTTTAGTTCAGCTGTATCTTCCCATGGAATCTTTACAATAACCCTGTGTTGTTTTAACCATTTGGGGTGCAGGGAAAACACCATTCAATATAATTAATCATTTGCTCAAAAGTCATTTAACTAGTAAACAACAGAACTGAATCTTGCTGATAGCTCCTCGGACTTAAAATTTCATATTGTATTGCCCAACAGTAAGTTAAAGTGATTTCAGATGAAAGAAAAAGGGATCACAATCTATTAAGGTCTCAAAATGTCCTCACATTAAAATCATAATGCACTGTTATTTGCATTATCAAGAAACTGACCTGATAAAAACACATAATGATAGGATTGTGGTTGTCTTACTCAATTGTTGTATCTACCAACTGGAATGAGAATCTGATACTGGGAGAGGAATCTGTCAATATTGTCTCCTAGCAAGAAATTCCACTCTGTAAGTTTCAAATGATGGCTGAAACTATTTTTCATATCTCAAATGTATTACTGGCTTATTGTAGTTAAAGTAGGCACAGAATTGAATGAAAATATAGTGTATTTTTTTTCATTCATTCTACAAACATTTAGCAAGTATGCTATACAGTTCAACCACTACCTTAGGGCATTAAGTATACAGAATGAATTGAACATCACC